>PVJD01007692.1:0-81001 GCA_004026545.1 Mormoops blainvillei | reverse complement strand
AACTCCCCACTCAATCCACACGCCTATCAAGAAAGTGAACATTTCCATCAGAAAATTCCTTGCTCCCCTTCCCGGTCGACTCCCCTCCTCCAGAAGCAGCCCCGGAATGGTTTGTTTTTAAGATGCATTTGAATTTGATGTTTTCATTTAAAACATCGCCTGCAGCTCACTGGCTCCCGGGCACCTGGGGGCCGGGTGGCAGCCAGGCCTGGGGGACATTTCTTCAGAGGTTGCCGAGCCCTCTGGCCCCGATGTGGAGCTCGTCTGAAGCCTCGTCAGCTGCGCAGCTCCACACCTGGAATCTCAGACCTTGGCAATGCCTCGAGAACAATGGATGGCAACAGAATTCCTTCTGAGCTTATTTTGGGATCTCTTGCACGCTTTTGTGCCTGCTGAGCAGAGGGCTCTAGAAGAGAGGGAGGGAGGGAGAGAGGCCCACTCATCGGCCTGCGTAATCAGCATCGAACATATTTCTGCCCCAACAAAGAGAACAGTGTGTCCCTGAGACGCTGCCGTGCGGCTCGGAGGCTCACTGGTAGGCGGTTCTTCTAAGAGGGGATCGGATTTTTCAGCAGCTCCCCCCACACCCACCACATCCCCCCTTTATGTGCCCCAGACTTTCTAGCTCCTGAGGAGGAGGACACTCACAGGGGGCCAGAGGGGCCTCCAGAGACCCTGACAGCTTAGCCAGGTGACAACTCAGAACAGTAATAGGTCTTCTGTGGGACAATTCCAGGTCATGGAGGGAAGGGAATGTCATGTTCAATACACTCTGTTTACATCCAGACAAGTTTATAATGTATTTCAGAAGTGTCTTCCATCCAAAAGCAAATCTCTTTTTTTTTATTAATATTTGGTGCTGAAAGTGACAAATGTCAGTTCCGTGGAAAATTCACTCATTTGAAAGAAAATCAAAGAGTTAGTGCTTTGACAGCCCGCCAGCCCGAGCGTTTGAGAGCAGGGGCCTGTAAGGCCCGGACAGCGGCTGCTGGGGCGCGACACAGTGGCCCTGGGCCCACCTACCCTGGCGCTCCCGCTGCGCACTGGGCACTCCTGCCCCAGGCCCTGTCCCAGCCCTGCAGCGAGAGGGCTGTGGCTACAGGTGAGCACTCAGCTCTGTGTGCTCCATGGAGCAGCAGAGCCGAGCCTGGCCAGCCATGCCCTTCGGAGCTCCAGGGACAAGCCCGAGGGGCTCCGTCTCAGGGGCCTGGGGTAGAGCCTGGCTCAGGGACTTCTCAGAAAGGGGGTCATAGCTCCTGCTGCAGCTGGAATTAGTGGGGGACAGGCATTGGTTGGGCCAGAAGAGAGCGCTGGGCTGTGGATTTCACCGAGCTCCAGTGCAGGGTGGGCACTCAATTAGACTGCAGATCTGGCGATCCTTGGTGGTGACCTGCCCTCGGACTGGCGCATTCTGGTCCCAAGGCTGGGAGCCACGGCCCGGCACCGTGTCCCCGAGGCTCCCGGCTTGTGGTCTGAAACCCTGGCTCGTGGGTGTGCCGCCAGCCCCTCCTCCCAAGCCCCTCAGCCTCTGTTGATGATCTCAGTGTCCTCATCTTCTATCAGGCAGCCAACTTGAACCTCCATGGGCAGCCTGGGCGCTGTGATCTGCCAACCTACTGCCAAGAGGCAGTCATTTTCAGAAGGTCCTATGCCTGTCATCTTCCCACAGAGAACAGACACCTTTAACTTCTTTCTTCCCTTCGACTAGGATGCTTCGCCTTCTGTCATGTTGGCCTTTGACCACGCCATACTTGAAAATTGTTCACCCTACGAGATGTAAGTTGTTCACCACTGTCCCTGACTTTCTGCTACCAGATGTCTTTGCAAGTGGGGAAACTGAGGCCCAGACTCTGAGGGGAAGGCTGAGATTGGGAGCCCTGTTCAGGATATCAAGCCTGAGTGTCCTCTGCCCCAGTGACTGCTTCCCACCGTGTGGGGCTGTCTCCTCCCTGGTGTGTGCTGTGTGCTGCTGTGTGCTGTGGGGGCGGAGGAGGGGCTGGTGGGGGTGCTGGCACTCTCTCAGATGGATGGGACAAGGCCTCCCACTGGGGAGCCTGAGGCTGGGGGCTAAGCTGCTCCTCCCCTCCATTCAGAACCTCCTCTCTTGGCCATCCTTTGCCCACAGTTTCCCCCCTTTGTCCTTGGCAGTGAACAAAGGACAGTGAAAGTATCCTTTCAGTGGGTCATCTGGGTGACCCTGGCTTTGGTGCTGCCTCGCCTGGGGGTCAGCACTGCCTCCTCCTTGCATCCTGAACAGATTCTCAGAACCCCAGCCTGAGTCTGTTCCCGAGGCCCCATCATGTAGCAGGGGAGTCCCCGCACACACACCCCAGAACCACCTACAGACTGGTCCAGAGAACAGATGACGCTCCCACTGGACCAACTTGGGTGACCGGAAGGAGCGTTTTCCAGGGCGTTGCACAGTCACCCTGACTTGTGAGCAGAGCACTGTGTGTTGTTTGGAAGAGAAGCCAGAGAATGACTGGGGACGTGGACATGTATGCGTGACCGCGTCTGCGTCGGAAACTCCTTCCCAACCCCTCCCTGGAGAGTGGGCTTTGGAGGACTCCTGACCCAGTTTGGGAACAGCCTCCGGCCCTGGAGGTGTCCGAAGAGAACAAGCCGTCTGTCACTGCCAGCGGCCAGGCAGCTCACCGCCAAGCTAATTAGGTCAACTCCCCCTCCCCACCCCGCCGGCCACAGGGCTGTGTGCGCTCAGGTGTGAGAACCAACTTCCTGCAGTGACGGCACACGTTGTACAGGCGAATCCCCAGAATCCTGTCTTCTCCTTTAAGAAAATGACGAGAAAACAGGCCAGCTTCCCCAGAGCAGTGGACACTGCCCATGCGTATTCTTCATGGAGTCCCCTTCCTGCCCCCCGGTGGTTCATCTTCCAACAGGCTGGGCCGCTTGTCGGCCTTACGAACAGGTCATTCGGTAGAAGACATTGCTGCTTACGTCTCTGCAGTTGCAGAAATGGGAAGGCTCGAGCCCTGACCCTTCAGCCACGCGTGTAACATAGATGCGTCCCCCTGTGTGTCTTTGTCAGGCAACCCTGTCTTTGCTAGTAAAGTGAGCACCAGGCTCCCCCACTTGGCGCTGGAGAGAGAATCTCTGCACAGGGTGAGAGGCAGGAGAGGAGCAAAGACAGAACATTTAAGGTGAGGGGAAAATAACCCACGAGGGAGGAGCGCCCTTTGCAGAAGCCTGTTTGTATTCTCTGACCCGCCCGGATAATAGGATTACACATTCCTTATCTCCAGCACCAACGGGCCAGTGCCAGCCCCAGTCTGAGCAGTGTGACAGCGGGACAGCCGTCCTTCCTCTCATGCTCCACGTCTTTAACTACAGTCACCCCAGCTTGCTTGTTCGGATCCGATATCCCCAGGGACTCAGCCTTCTGAGGTTGTAGAGCTGCTGGGCAGAGGTTACATATTTTAAGCCTAAGTTTTTAGAGTCTGCTCACAAGTGTGACTACCCGTCACTTGATTCAAGGAGCCCAGACTGCAGACCCAGGGTGTGCATTTCTGTGGGCAGTTCGGAGGGGCCAGCCTCACTGAGGCCCGGCCTTTGGAAATGCACCCGGGGTAGTACATTCGCTCCTGTGGTGCTGTCTGTCCGTCTGCCCACCATCTATCAGGCTCCTTCTCTCAGCTCCCCGGCTGGGGTCTGACCCGAGCCCCCTATGGCCTGATGCTGAGCAGGGGCAGGGAATGCTGAGTGGCAGCCACCAGGGAGGCTGTGTGACCTGACATCTGTTCCAGTCACTGTTGCTCTGTAATGAACCACCCTCGAGCTAGGGGCGTAACACCCGTTTCGTTTTGCTCCGAGTATGTGAGTCAGGACTTCAGACAGGGGCTCAGCAGGGAGAACTTGTCACTGCAACATCTAGGACCTCAGCTGGGTGATGCCACTGCAGACCCTGGATCTCAGAGGCACCTTCTCTCCCGTGTCCGGCAGGGACACTGCTGCCGACATGGACCTCTGCTGGGTCTGTCCACTGGCACGCCTGCCGCATCCTCTCCTCTCGGCCTGGGCTCCCTCACAGTATGGTGGCCTCCAGGGGGTGGATTTCTTACATGGAAGCTGAGGGCTAGGGAAGGGGCTGTCCCAGCTAACACATGAAAGCCTCATGCCTTTGATGACTTAGCCTCAGAAGACACACTTTGTTGCTTCTGCTCCACTGTCAGTGACAGGAGAATCACAAGTCTGCCCGGACTCAAGAGGAGGGAAACCAGACCCCGCCATTTGATGGTGGAGGAACAGGGATCCAGAAAAGCATGCAATGACAGTCTGCCAGAGCCTCCCTGCTGTAGGCCCCTCTGTTTTGCAGACATAAACCCAAAGCCTTGACACCGTGCCTCACAAGTCTGTTCTGAGCACCTTCCTTGGTCCTGACCACATTTGGGATTCCTACCCTCGGTCCCCGTGGCCCATGGACTGAATTCAAGCAAGCCAGTAAACCAGCTCCCAGTGATAGTGACTTTCTGTGGGAACACTTTACATACAGCACAGCCTCGCACAGCAAAAGGCAACGTCCCTGGAGCAATAAAAGCAAAGACTCAGCTGCAGGTTCCACGCCGGGCTCTGCCACTTCCTGTGTGACCTTGGGCAAGTTACTTAAGTTCTCTGTGCCGCTGTTCCCTCGTATATGAAATAAGGATGATAAAAATGGTACCTGCTGCATTAGGCAGCCCAGGCTGCCATAACAAAGTACCATAGACGGGGTGCTGAAACAGGAGACATTTATTTTCTCACAGTTCTGGAGGCTGGACGTCCAAGATCAGGTAGTGGCCTGGTCATTTTCTGGCGAGAGCTCTCTTCATAGCTTACATGCAGATGGCCACCTCATCGTGTCCTCACATGGCAGCTTCATGTGGCAGTCCACTGTCTCTTCTTATAAGGACACGAATCCCATCGTCCGTTCCCTGAGGCTTCACCTCCTGTCGTCATCAAAATGTGATCACCCCCCTAAAGGTCCTGCGTCCAAATACCATCACATTCGGGTGGGCTTCAACCTGTGACTTTGGAGGGGCAGCCCCACTCAGTGCACTGACAGCACCTCCTTGTGGACCTTCCATGCAGATCAAATAATTCACTGTTTGGGGGTGGTTGGGGGTGCGGAGTGGGGTTCGCCTAGAATGGTGCTCGGCCTATGGTAACCACTGTAAAATCTAATGAAACTATCGAGAGAAGAGCCCAGGACAGGAAGCAGCCACTTTGGGTGCCGTGGAGGGCTGCAGAGCCCAAGGGGTCGTTTCTGCCTCTGCCTCACAAAGCCTTACCTCTCTGATGAAAATGACAAATGACACCCACCTGGGCTGGGAAGTGCTGAGCGGGGCGGCGGGGCTGGCTGCTAAGTCCAGGGTCTTGAATAGATTGCAGTGTAGAGATTTTACCGTCCGCCATCTTTGCACGTGTGTGTGTGTGTATGTGTGTTTAAGTTTTAAGTTTTTTTAAGTTTCTTCTCATCCGTGGATTTGGGAGCATGAGAGGAAGAGCTGGAGACGGCTTTAATTAAATACTGCCACACCCTCCTCCGTAAGGTCATTCACAGTCGATAATCAGGAGGAGAAATATCTCTTTAGAAGGCCTTGCAGATGAAAAAATACACACTACTGAATGCAAAAAAGTTCTTATCTAACCCGAATCCTTCCTTCAGTTGTGATTTAATATGTGCACAGTGCGATACAGGAATACAGAGCAGCTCGGGAAGACGTCTCAGCCCTAAGAATCTTGTAGGATTAAAACTCGAATAATCCCATGTGCGAGAAAAACACACAAAGCCTGAGCTTGGACCTGCACACGGGTGTGCTCCGCCCCTGAGACCCGGCGGCTGTGGGACATCCCCGGAGAGGCGTAGTGCGGGCTGATTTTGACAGCCCGATTTTATGGTTTTTTCATTACTCCTGATGGGTCTGGCAATGAGCTCTTATCAGGGTACTGTGGCAAGTACAAGTCAATTAATTTCTTTTAAAATAACTTCAACTGAAATCCTATTTGATTTACATTCCAAAAATGATTTCCACCCCCTTCCTTCCTGAGATGATAGTCCCAGTGGAGCTGATCACACGGGCCCCACAGTCACCCAAACCCCTGGAAGGAAACAGGACCAAGGAGAGAAGGAAATGAGAGGAAAGTGATCTGAGAGCACCCTAAAGGGCCTCCATCCAGTGCGAGACCACGTGCTGGGTGACAGGAGAGCTCCGATAGCTTAAACCTTGCCTGCCGAAAGGCTTCTTTCTCGTCGTGGTGGCGAGGGATGAACCGCGAAACACAAGACGCCTAGAAGGTGGAGGAGTGCTTACCAAGAAGCATGGCTGGTGGCCACTGTGGCTGCTGTGGCTTGGGGACGAGCCACTCCCTCGTCTGGCACATGGCAGTTTACTGTAGTGTCTGGGTTTGGTATCCCAGGAGCCTTTCCCTTAGCTCTGTAGGGCCTGTTGTGTGGGCCCACCCTGGGCATGGTGGGGTGACGGGGGGCTGTCATTGTGAGTAGAGCCTGCAGCAGACTTCACTATCAGTCTGTGCATCCCTCCAACAAAGGCGAGAGGGGGCACCCAGGAGAGGGCCCACCTTCCTGAGGGTCTGTCTGCCCACAGGGCCCCTGTTTGTCACCAGCCAGGCCTTCCAGGGAATAATGCCTCGCTTATTTGGCAGACGGGGAGGACAGCCACACGGTGTCAGAGGAGGTGGCTGAGCTGGGTGGCATCTGGCCCCAGAGAGCACGGCTTAGTGAGTGGCGGGTGACAGTGATGAGAGGTTGGAGCTCCCTGGAGAGGGTGCTGTGGCAGAATCCCAAGGCGGGGCAGGTGTGGGACTGGTGAAAGATGCCTTCCCAAGCCATCTTCTGCCCTGACGCCAGGCTGTCGTGTCGGACCTGGCAGGCTGCAAGTGACAACAGGTCACCACACTGGGGTAGGAATGGCTGGTGAAGAATTCAGGGCAGTTAAGAGGTTTGGCAAAGATGCGATTGGACCCACAGAAAAAGGTATTTGCAAAATATCTGGTATGGATGCTAGGGCTGCCGAAACAAAGTAGCCACACTGCGGGGCTCACACAAGGGCGCATTATTGTCTCATGGTTCTAGAGGCTAGAAGTCCAAGATCAAGGTGTTGACAGGACTGGTTCCTCCTGAGGGCGTGAGAATCTGTTCAGGCTTCTGTCCATGGCTTGTAGGTGGCCGTCTTCCCATCTGTGCCCTCTGCGTCATCTGCATACAGATTTCCTCTTCTTAGAAGGACACCAGCTGTACTGGATTAGGGTCCACCCTAAGGACCTCATTTTAATTTAATCACCTCTGGAAAGACCCTTCCTCCAGATAGGGTTACATTCTGAGTCACTGGGGATTAGAACTTCAGTGTGTGACTTTGGGGGCTGGACACAGCTGAGACCATACGATGCTGTCCTGGAGAGACAAGCTAGCGGCGTTTCCCACAATGTGAGCCTCGGACTGCCGACGTCAGAGGTATTTAGGACGCGTAAATAAAAATGAATTTTTGAGCCACACACCAGATCTACTGAATCAAAATCTCTAGGAGTGTGGCTCAGGATTTGGCATTTAAGTAAACTAAATCGGCTCCCTGGGTGATTCTGATCCCCTCTAAACTTCTGCTGTGGAGGGGAGGGGTGGCCTGGGGTAGCCGTGCGGATGACACAGCTCCACCTTCCAGGAGCCCCTTAGTCTAAGAAATGATCTATATGAGACAATCAAAGAAAAGACAATGCAGTGCGTCATCAAGTGGCAGACCGCACAGCACGGACCCGGGCACTGCGGTAACTTGGAAGGAAGGAGGTTCTCACGAACTGGGGAGCGTTAAGGAAGCAGCCCCAGAGGGCGGTGTTTCTCACATCTTCCTTCACACAAAAACCGCAATCCAAGGCCGAGGACTAGAAATCTGTAAGGACGGAATGCTGAAAGATGTGAGGATTGTAGAAAAACTTATCTCCGTGTTAAGACTATCTCTGAGCAGGGTATCGCTTTTGTCTTTATCGGAAAGCAAGTTTTGTGTTGTTTTTCTGGAATTCCCATTTGCTGTCTTGGGATATGATATCAGTGCCTGACACATCGACACTCAGCTCAGGGCTGCTGACTCCAAGATTTGGACATTCTGGGTGGCATGTGGCTGTGTGGCTTTATCTCTCAGGAGGGAAGCGCGTGGCTGGCGGGGACATTCAGGCGGGGAACAACAGCAGGTCGGGCGTGGGCGCTGCTGGAACCTCTGACTCTAGCAGGTGAGTCTTAATGTTATTGTCTTAAGCGACATTCGCCCCACCTATCTTCCTATACACGTGTTGATCCCGGCCAAGGAAGACTCGGCAGGGAGCACACAGAGAGAAACGTGTCAGGGCTGTCACTGGAAAAGACTGTGCATGGGGCTGGCAGGAACCACAGTGAGCCCTGTGGGCGTGGACCTGTGCTCACGCCTCCTGGCTGAGTGACCTTGGCAAGTTCCCCTCCTCCCTTTTGCCTCAGTTTCCTCATCTGTAAGTTAGGGAAGATAATAATGCCTGTGGCATACTTTTGTGGGGAGCATTAACTAAGTTAGCTATGAAAGGAGTTCAGGACAGTGCCTGGAATAGAAGTATGCAATAAACATTAGCGAGCAGTGTACCGTATTTTGCCGAGTATAATGCCCACTTTTTTGCCCAAGATTTTGAGGGGAAAATAAGGATGCGCATTATACATGTGTAGTACTAATTCTGTACCTATATAAATGTTTTTAATTCTTTTATTTATGCTTATGCATTTAAAGTGAAACTCTAGAAAGCAATAATGATATCTGTATGCAAAATAATACCCTGGAATATGATAACCAGTTTTGTTTCTAAATATAAATAAATAAAAATTGAATTAAAAAATTGTAACAAAATTTTTTTTCCTGAAAGTTTGGGCCAAAATTGGGCGCAGTTTGGGCGCAGTATACACCGGAGCGCATTATACAGAGCAAAATACGGTATTTTTTTTCCACCTGGGTGATGCTCTGAGGATTTACTTCAAACAAGACATCCCGGCTGTTCTCCAGGGACTGGGTAGTCACAAACAAATCCATTTTCCTTACTGTGATCTGCAGAGCTCAGTGGTTTTTCTGCTCTCTGCTCCAAGCCAAGGCAAGAGGGCTTCGTCTCACAGACTGAAGTGATGCGTCCTCGGCCAGCACAGATAGGGTCATGGCCTTCCTGCGTGGAGCAGGGTCACAGGCTGTTTGCGTGTGTGTGTGTGTGTACACATGTGAGCCCACACTCCTGCAGTCCCACGGAACTTTTCAGTCCATGCAGTGGGGGCCCTGCTTCCTATGAGACAGTAGTTACCCCTGCCTCTGTTTCCCTTGGAACCGAGTCCCTGTGCACAGGCCGTGGGGTACAGCCAAGGTGGCTTTGTGGAGCCTGTGTCACTCACCATTGTTCCCATGTGATGGTGCCATGAGAGGAGAAGGCAAGGTCTCTGGCTGGCAGGGAGCACAGCTCTTTCCGAAGGTCCTCACTATCACACTCTCTCTGAGTAAATTCCTCCCCATGCCTGTCCTTTAAAATCATGGTGAGATGCTGAATTCAAGGTGGGGGAAAAAGGCCAAAGAAGCAGAACTTGCCTGACTCCTATTTGGGGATTACTTTTCTAATCCAATTTTTTTTTTTTTTTTGGCAAGCAATCTTAGAGAAACCCACTGGAGATGATTAAGAAAGACAGAGCTCCCTGACATTCCCACATGGAATGCTAGGATATTGGAAAGCTGCTCCGATCCTGGGCCCCTCCTTGCTCTCTAAGCCCGTCTTCTGCTGCCAGCCTCTGTTCTTGACTGTCCACAGCCTTCCCTGCAGAGGGACAGGACATGGTCCAGGGGAGGAAGGAGCGCTCCTACCGGACCTGGGCCGGCTTCCTTGTGGGTAACCACCACACACCTCTCAGTGCAGATGTGCTGTCAGTGTAGACAACTTTTCCACACTCTCCCGTATCTGACAACCAGCGCTAACTGATACCTGAGCAGGGAAGTTGAGGAGCTTGAGATGTTGTTAATCCAGGCCGTCCCTTGGCCCACTCTGGTTACTAGTCTCCTGCTCCCTCCCATGTCACTCAGGGGACAGGAGGACAGTGGGAGAGATCAGAAGTGCTGGACGTCAGGAAGTGAGGGTGAGGCAAGTGCAGGACCCACTGAGGATGCATGGGCTTTGTCAGGGGAGCCTGCAGACCCCAAGTGGCCCTGTCTTTAGACTTCCACCTCGACCTACAGCCACTGCGATTTTTCTATTATTATTATTATTATTATTATTATTATTTTAACACCATAGCGGTCGTATTTTTAAAATCTGCTGCGCTTGAACAATTTTTTTCTGACGTCAGCTGGCTGCCTACAACTCTGCTTGAAAATAAGAATAACCAAATCTTCTAAGGGAGTAATGCTGAACTTGCTTCACACGCAATAAATCACGAAAACCATTGTTTACGATAAGTGGTATCTGATTGCTGTTAAAACCTGTGTTTATTGCTTTTGTGCATTTCGGCCTCTTGTAATTTGGACAGGCAGAAATTGTATTTGGTTAGGCAGCGCATAGGAAGGGTTTGCAAGGGGGGAGGCATCTGTAATTATGCTACCAGGGAGTGGGGTTGGGGAGCCCCTGAGGAGCGTGAAACGCAATCACCTGTTTCTCATCCAAGGAGCCGTGCCTTGGGCTTCCCACTTTTCCAGCTCTTGGAACCCTCCAGACTCCTTCAGATGCCTGGGTAGAGGAGCACACACAGGAGGGGCTGGGGAGCCCTGATCGGAGAGCCCGGAAGTGGCCTCCGGGAGTGCGGCAAGGGTTGGGTGGGTAGCGACAACCCCAAAGGAAGCTGGAAATCGCCTCAGATACCCCTGCGGGTTGCTTCCCTCAACCTCGCCCATCCTGACAAGTGCCCACTCAGCTTTGCTAACGAGGGCTGGCAGAAGGGGTCCCAGGGCAGCTAAAAGCAGCATTCCTGGGGCATCTGCAAAATTAGAGAAGGTGCTTTGCCACAGCGCCTGTGTCTTGCCACGGGGGTGCGCAGTCACCCTGAGTCAGGGAGTCACCGATTTTGCTTGGTTTCTCAGAGGCAGTCTTAGAAAGAGGGGTCGTAATTGGGGGCTTGGTGGGTGAGCTCCCGTTGCCAGAACTCCAACATCGGGACTCAGCAAAGAGGGTCACGTTCTTTAATATTTTCTTTTTTCATTTAAACAGACCGTGCTCCATCTGTCCCCACTGTGTTTGCTTCTCTGGGTTCCCCGACCTGGAAGAGTCCTCCCTGTCCACTTCACCTGGGAAGGACCCACCCAGCCTTCACATTCCTCTGCTTCCATCAAAGGTGTCCCCGAATGCGTCCCTCCTCCAATATTCTCCAGCTCTGTAGAATTCCACCACCATCCCCCCAGTCTCTCAAGCCTAAAAACTGACCTTCATCCCAGACACCTCTTTTCCTCCACCCCACTGCTATGCTAGCTCAGCACGCAGGAGGTACTCATTAAGGAACTCAATAGCCAGTCAACTGCCAAAGCTTATCAAGGTCACCTTCTGACTGTTTTTGCCACATTGTCCCTCTTCCCCACCCCTGCCACTCCTGCCCTAGGGGGGCCCTTAGCTGTTCTCAGCTGGACACCCCTGCCAGACCCCACACTCTGGGGCCATGTCTTGGTCTCTTCCCCCGCCACCTCATCTTCCCCAGCCCCCCTCGCCTGTTTTGCTCCATTTACCCCAAGCCCCTCCCAGTTCCTGAATATACCCTCTGGCCTCCTGCCCCTGTTTTCATTACAAAGGTGATTTTCTCTGCCTAAAATGTCTGGCACCCTTTCTTTACCTGGCTCCCCCCCTTTGGAGACAACTCAGGCACCACCTCCTCACAGAAGCCCTTTCCAGCGGGGCCTTTGGGCCTTGGGGGCCCCATCTCTGCTCCCACAGCACCCTGTGTTTTTCTCTGCGATAGCTCTTACCGCAGTTACGATAAACTATGAATGTCTCCCCTTAAAGGCAGGATCACCTGTGTGGTCTGTCTTAATGTCCCCAGTGTCCAGCACACCTGGCCCATAGAAGGCATTCTGTAAACCCCGGTCTACATCGGACTTGCATTAACACCCAAAGAGCACGTAGAGGGCACAGTTCATCCCAGCCCTGAGTTGTACGCAACTGTGTGTTAGAGGAGGTTCATAGACGCTCCCCAAGGAAACCACACCTCTCCTTGCACAGCCCACGGCAACCTGTCCATCCGGCCTCCTTCGGGGGCCTGAGCACTTGTGGCAGTGACTCGACCCAGCAGCCTCTGAGTACAGACCAGAGATTCCTCCGAGGAGGCCCTGTGAGCACGTGAATGAACGTGGCAGGAGCCTGGCCTCACGTGTCCACTGATGTTTCTCATTTCTCTCTCTCAAAGGATGGGACTGGTCAAGCATGCTTTATTGAAGAGGTAAATGACCAGTTGCAGTTCTCAAGCTATGAGTCCTAGCCTGGTTGCCCAAGCCCTGGCTTTAATACACACAGAGCTGGACCACAGGGTTCCCCGGGGCCATGGGCACCTACCTCCTGGGCTCACTGGGCGCAGATGATAAGACAGTTCCATACACCCAGCCTCGAAATTACACTTGTCAAGGCCAAGTGTCACAGTTTCCAGATTAGTTAATTTCAACAAGCCTCCCTTTAGTTCACACCCGCATACACACCCACATACACACCCACATGAGTGCTAAAGAAACAAAGCTGACCCGTTCTGCCTCTGTTTCCTCCCACCTGCCCTGCAGACCCTCCCGGGCAGTGCACCAGTGCACTCTGGGTTTTTGTGACAGCTCCACGAGCTGCATGATGACACCAGCCTCTGTGGTCTTGCCAGGCAGCCCCATGACCAATGATGGCTCTCTGTACAGCGAAGTACAATTTGACTTACAAACAGCTGACGTCCTGGCAGACTTTTTGGAATTTGAGCTGCTCTACAAGAGAGGGCCTGGGAAGTGAACCTTTGGGCCAGTTGGCCAATCAGCAAATCTCCAAGGACCCTGGTCTGGTCTGGGCCCTGGGGAGGCCCAGGAGGAATTAGTGCGCAGAATCCCTGCTTCCAAAGCTCTCGGGGTCGGGTCTGGGGTAGGGCAGTGCTGTCCTCGGTGCAAAACCAAGTCTTCCCACCCGTGTACATCTACGCTGATAGCTCTGCGGTGGACAGTGGGGCTTTAGGGAAGGGGTCACAGAGTGGGCTGTGGTGGCCTGGTGACTGGTTTGCCCCTGCCTGTCACACAGAGTGCAGGGCTGGCCCCTTTGTCAGTTGCTTCTTGGAGCTGAGGCCACAGGTTCACAGGGAAGATGTGAGCAGAGAGCAGAGGGCTGGTGTGCTTCCGTGCGCCAGGTCCAAGGTCAAGGCCCAGGAGTTCCCTTTCTTAGTCGCTTTCTTCTGGTCCAGGGGCCTGCCATCTGCGGACTTTTTTTTCCCTTTAAATTTAGAAACCAGCAATTTGTTAGGGGGCAAAAATGTTAATTTTTTATTCTCAATTAATATAAAATTTGAAACTATCGGCCTTTTCACTTTCTTCTCCCACCCTTGCAATGCACAGACAGAGTGTAGACCAGACTCCTGTGGCTCCCGTTTCTCTCCTAACGGGATTCCACTTCCGCGTCTCATGCGTCAAGAGTCCACACCACGTGGCTGGATGGGTACTGGAGGGGCCTGTTGCCAGGACTGACCGGGCTCATCATCTCCCAGCCTTAGAAAAGCACGTGAGTGCAACGCCTTCTTCCCTGAGCTCTACTCGGCTTTCCTTTCTTTGAGCTTTGTGAGATTAATGATGTGGAGGAGGGAAGTAGGTGCTTGGGTTTCCCGCAACTGCTGAGGGTCCAATCTTGACTCCATCAACTACTGCATGGACGAGTCATTTTTCACTGCTGTGCCTCAGTTTTCTCATCTATTAAATGGGCTTATGCAAATACCTGTCTTGGAGGGCTGTACTGAGGAGTAAATACAATAATGCGTGGCTCCAAAGAAATACTTAATAAAGGGTAGGATAGAAGTAGTAATTACAGTAAATGCTACTATTATTATTGCGGGAAAGCAGACAGGTTCGGTGGGCTGGGGGCTTACTTCCCCGTCCTCCCTGGAGCTTTCTGGAGCATGCTGTAAGCTAGTGCAGGCCCCAGGCGCAGGCCAGAAACACCTTCCCCCAGCCCCTCTGTGGGGTCTAGAATGGAGGACACGTGAAAGGCAACCTGTGACACCATTTCTCATGTCACCCTGATGCTTGAAGATTTGCATGAAATGTTCAGGGGGTTTTCACTGTGCCATCGTTTTCTCACTTAAAAGATGAAAGAGTTGGGGCTCACCTGGGGGCCCCAGACTCCTCTGAACCACCAGGACGAGGAGTCTGGCCCCTTTTCTCCAGGAGGCACTCTGTGCGCACTCACGGCCTGCCCCTCTGTCTGTGGGGCCTGCTTTCCTGACTTGGCGGTGTGTCTGTCGTTCCCTTGGCCTAGAGCGTCAACCCCAGAAATCCAGTGGAGGCCCAAGCAAACATCACCTTCTCTAGGGGGCCTCTGGGCATCTGCTACATCCCGGCGTGGCCTCCCCAGGCCCCGTCTCTGGCACAGCCCCTTCTGGGGTGCTGCGCCCCACGCCTTAGCACCCTCAGGCCTGTACCGGTGCCTGGGACACCTCTGAGTGCCTCTCTAGGCACTGTCTATGCTCAGCCCGCACTCCCCACTGGGCCCAGCCCAGAGCTAGCCACGTAGCCCCTGTCCCTGGGCTGTCACCTGCTCTCCACAGTCACTCCCAGCTCTGACCTACCCCATATCTGTTCCCCTTTCTTCTCCTGCCCCCATGTCATGAATCTGTCCCTGCAAAGAAGCTCTGGCTGGTGTGGGAGCTGTAACTCCCAGAGCAGGTCTTAAAGCAGCCACAGCGCCCCACCCCCTTTGAGCACTCGGAGCGGCATTTTTTTGATCAGTGACTGCTCGGGCACAGGGAAGGGTGCAGTCCACGAGCCTGGCGAGGGCCCCTGTTGCCAGGCAGCAGGTGGGGAAGGAGCTCTTCTCCACACAGTGCCCTAAGATGCACTGTCCGGACCCGGGGCAGTGCGGAGTCTCCGTGGCAGCCTGTGCCCAGAGGCTCCCGCAGAAGCCGCAGCAGCCAGACAGGCGTGGGCCTCCCCGGGGAGGCTGGCCCTGTGCCAGGCTCCTCCCCTGCAGCCAGGCCTCGCCCGTCCACCCCCCTGCCCGCCTCCGTCCAGGACTCTTCTTCCAGCCAGCTGCAGTTCTCCACCTCCTCGGTCTTTGAGACCCCAGGGCCTCTGTTCCCGTCTCTTCCTCCTCCTCCTCCTCCTCCTCCTCCTCTTCCTCCCCCTGAGCATTCTCACCTGCTAGCTCAGCCCCAGAATATGCCTTCTGTGGTATCTCTGAACTCCCTGCTGGCCAACGGGGCCACGGCTTCTGGACAGCTGCTGCGGCCCCCAGCCAGCCCAAGCCAGCTCCATGGCAGGACCGGGCTTGGGCCCAGGACTGTGCTGTCACCCTAGCTGATGCCTGTCAGCAGAGGGGGTGTCATCATAAACCACCTTTGAGTATCGCCCGCCTGCCTGGGAGAGAAGCCAGGTAAGGGAGATGTAGGGAGAACAGGACAGGACTGACAGCCTCCCGTCTCACTGAAGGGGACCCGTGGCCATGCCAGGGGAGGGTGAAGGCCTCCATCAGACAGACTCCAGCCCAGGCAGTGCCAGTCCCCTTGAAATGGGGTACAGGATGGAGTGTGCACTGGGGTAATTTTCTCAGGCTTGGCCGCTCCAGTTTCATGGGATCCAGGGCAGGTACCTGTACCTCCCGGGACCTTAGCTTCTTAACGTGTGCAGTGGGAAGGTTGCTGGACAGAGAGGAGCGTGCAGAAGCCTTTCAGTCTGACCTTCTGTGACTCATTGGCCATTTAAAACAAAAACAAAGCCTTGGAATTGGGCGGTGGAGAGAAGGAGAACAAAACACGCCTTGTTCGCCTGTGTTGGACTCAAGGAGTAGACTTACTGGGATTTCCCAGTCCTTGCTGGAGGTCAAAGCCAGGGCACTGCCCCGACTCCTGTTCCCTGGGTCCTGAGACCATGAGAACAGCAGAATGCTATTCTACCGGGGGGAGGGAGATGCCAGGGACTGACCGCCCAAGTCTTTGCTCTCAATGGACTATTTACCTAACTCAACTCTTTAGGGGGAAATGAACTTCTCTATTATAGCATATGAAAGTATCCCATGCTTTAAGGTCACTTTTCCATACATTTTTTTTTCCCTTGGAACAATACAAATTCTCATTATAGATATTTCTGTATTTTAGCAAAAGGAACCATACTGAGTAATGAGATCCCTGAATAAAGTTCAGTTCATTTTCATCTCTCTTTTTTTCCCCCCAAATATTATTGCTGGAAATGTTACATTATCATAAACTAGAGTTCAGGCTGCATATAAGGTTTTAACAATCATCATTTTTCTCTGGATACAAATTCTGATCACTGCCCACATTTTACAAAGACTCCTCTCCCTCACCCCAGCGTTTTCTTTGTAGGTCTTTTTCTTTGCTGGATGCACAGTCTAGATGATGAGAATTAGGAGCGTTTATGACGGAGCGTTCCTATGCCCCCGGCCAGCCGTCTAGGGCAAGGAGCCTGAGGAAGGAGGATGTGCAGGGGACCCCCGCAAGAACCCTCCTTTTGGCAATCCTTTCCCAACCCTGGAGAAGGCTGTGGGCCCAAGGCCTCCTTGCTGGGCTCTTCCTGCAGGAGGAACAGAGGGGGGCTCCCACAGGCACCCTCCATGGTGAGGGTCTTGTTTTGAAAGTTTGCAGGTAGACTTCCTTCCCCCTCAGCCATGTCACAAATCGCTGGCAGTACCGATGCTCAGACTTCGCAAGGGGATTTCAGAGTCAAGGGCCTTTCCTCTGGGTCACTGAAGCTGCAGGTGCAGCCTGCCCTCTAGGCCCGTGTGCTGGCATCAAGGCAGGTGGGGGTCATGAGCGGAAGCTCCTCCGACCCGCCCAGGCCCAGTGCTGCTCCTCTCGCCACCTCCCAGGTGTCTGCAAAGACATCACTGTGGACTTAACACCAAACCCCCTCCCTCATGTCCTCCTACGTGGGGTAGGGGTTAAGAAATGGGCTTTGGACTCAGATAATCCATATTTGAGTCCCGCTCACAAGCTGGGTAAAATTAGGAGAGTGTCTTCACGCCTGTGTAAGATCCTTCATCTGTAACATGGAGTTCTGTAATAACTACAACCAAGTGGGGAGAGTGGAACTAGATAAACTATGTCAAGCACCTTAAAACCCACAGGTATTCTGTAGGTGATAGGGTGAAGCTGTGCCCGCCTCCATTCATTCCCACACTTCCTCTAGCTTCTCCTCTGGGTCTCCTTCTCTCTATCACTGTTACCCCCAATAAGGCCCTTTATTATTTTAACCATGTTGGGAAAATCACCTTCTCTCCTCTCCCACGACATGATGGATATACGGGAACATCCTCTGAGCGACCCAGGTGTCGTCCGCTGAGCACTTTGCGGGCAGCCTCCTCCCACAGCTAAAAGTGGCAACTACTTGTCTTCCCATTTCCTAGGAGGAAACAGAAGCTCAATGAGTTCAAGCCAGTTGCTCAAGGACGTGCAGGTGATAAATGCCAGAACCAGGACACAAGCCTCTGTTCAGTTCCAAAGCCTGCACTCTTAACCAGTTCGCCACCTTCAGCGTATCGCTTATTGAGCAGGGATGCCTGCATGCCCAGCGGTCCCCTGGGGGAAATGAGGACGTTTGACCCTGGGCTACGTGACCGAAGGTTGCGGTGATTGCTCTTGCTTTTCACAGTCATTCTCCACCATTAAACTTGCTACGGCCGTCGTCTTGCCTAAAGCAATAGCGCCCCCTGCCTTTGTTGCGGTGGGCCTGCTTGTTAGAATTGTGTGCAGGGAAAGTGTCCGTAGGCCATAAACAGGGATGCTGGGGCTTTCCCATGAGCTAGGAACTTTTGCACAGCAATGCGTGTTCTAAGGTTCTGTTTGCTTCTTGGCTTGTGGCTGTTTGGGGGACGAAGGAAGGGTGGCTTCTTTTTTCTGGACAGATTGGAGACTTTTACCGTTTTGGAAATCTGATCAGGAAAAAAAGCAAGCGTTTTTGCAAGGTTGGATAGTCGTCCCAGTGGGGCGGGAAGGTGAGGCAGGCCTTCCCACAGAGTGGGCGGGCGGCTCCGAAGGAACCCAGAGTCCTAGCCTGCAAGAGGAGGACCCTGATGCCTGTCACACCCAGCCCTAAGTCCAGACCCCAGCTTTTGTCCCGACTCCAGTGTCAGCTCTCTTTAGGTGATACCAAGTCATTTGCCATCTCCGGGGGCCAGCTGCACATTGGTAAAATGGGCCTGCGGCCGTTCCCCACCCCTGTGAGTGTGCACAAAGAGTAAATTCCGCCCCACAGCAGCAGCAAGTGCCATGCAGGTCTAAGGACTTGTGTGGACTTGACTTTGTAGTTGCCCTGATCACAGTCCCCAAAGAGCCGACCCCATGGGCAGCTGTCAGCACTGTCTCTGTGGAGTGGAGTGTTGGAAACTTTGCAACTGCCCCTTAAGGTGGTGATGGTGGGGGTGGCGGTACTTTCCAGAGACTGGGGCCTGCGAGGGAGGGCAGAGGCATTCTGAACTGCCTGGCACTCAACTTCCACTAGTTCCTTTCCCAGCCTCAATTTGCATTTTGTTCAGCAGATTCTGAGCTGGGAAAGCTTGCAGGCTGGGTGCCTGTGGGTGAGAGCACAGTGCGTGTGGGGCGGGCGGAGACAGAGGACCCACATTTCACAGGGGAGCAAAAAGGGTGCCTAGGTATTCTCCAGAGAGAGTTTTTGAATCCCTCTTATGATCCTCCCTCCATTCTCAAGCAAAGGCCATAAATGCTAAACTATGGTCCTTGCCAGTGCTGATAAGGAAAACTAGTGAATGCAGGAGTCTCATTAAGAAAAATCCTAAAATTTTAGTCTTATCACCACTGCAACATAATACAGTAAGTATGTTAATTCTAACCTCCCTCGGCTCCCCACCCCCTGAAATCCCTTTCAGCTAAGGCTGGCAGAATGAACTGCCACTCCTGCTACAGCCTGAAGTCCTGTCTGATTCGGATTTGTCCCCTTGCCTTGGCGTTATGGAGTGAATCTCCAACTCAAGTGGACAGGGCTTTGCCCCCTCACATCGCCAGCTGCCTCTGCAATTATTCAAGCCAACACACATTGTCTAAATCCCTACTGTGTGTAGGGTCCGGAGCAGGAGCTGTGAACTGTCAGAGTCGAGCTGAGTTCATCTCGTGAAAGAGCCAATGAGCTGGGGCGGGAGCGCTGATTTATAGGCCAAGCCTGCCAGCCGACCTTGTCCCCAGCAAAGACTCATTTCAACAGGCTTCTCGTCCAAGTGATTATTCGCTGTTTGTACCGCTCGGACTTGGCAAGGATTCTACAGTTCCTGTGAGCAAGAGGAAACAGGAACCTTGAAGTAAGTACTTGTCTCGTAAAGAGACCATTCGCGGAGGAAGGCTTCTGCCTCTTCCGGGAGCTTGCCTGGACACCTTCAACCCTGCTCTGTAACAGTTAATGAGCTGCTTTACTAGCATGCTTTACCCTGACAAGTTCCTTCCTCATCTGGGTTTTTTTTTCTCCCCATGACACCTCAAATTGACTCAAATATTTCCCTTGCTCAGAGGAGGTAGCCGATGCCGGAAAGGGGAGATAACTGCTGGGGGCTGAGCTAGGGAGTGGCAGAGCCCGCCCAGACCCAGGGCCTGGCTCCTCATCTGCATCTCTTTCCACCACACCGATCGCGGAGCCAACCGGGAGGGCAGGAGGCCCGCCCTGACACGGGGGCCAGCGGGCCTGCCTGGGCTTTGTGCAGAAGCTGGTGCTCATGGGGGAACCTGGAGATGCTGTGCCACCCGGGACACACAAGAGGTGCCCGGGAGAGAAGCTGGGCCGCCGCTGCCGAGTCACGGTGATAGATGTTCGCAGCTAACGGGTGGGTGGCTCGTGTGTGCACTTGTGCCAGGGTGGCCGCGCCACTGGCAGGCCAACAGGCCAGGCATCGCATGTCAGCAACATGATCTTGGCACAGCGCGAAAGAGGGAAGACGCGCCCACCGAGTGTCTGTGGTCTTTGGTCTTTGGAAACGGGGCCGGGGCCGGGGCCGGGGCCGTGCAACTGTGGGGAGCCTCTCCGTTTCTCTCCGTTCCCTTTCCTTGCTGCCCTGGATGGCTTTTTCAGAGGAAGCAATGCTGTCCGCCCTTCCCAAGACCCCATAAGAAAATCACGTTTAAAAGTCAGAGTTTCTGAAGGATCTCTCAGTGAGAGGAGGCAACTTTGGTGTGAAAACGTTCTGGGAATACAAAAGCCTCCCACTTCCTTTGCTCCTCAGCAAAAGAATTGGAAAGGCATCCTCCCAGGGAAGCGGGGAAGGAGGGAGGCGGCCTTTATTTCCCAGGGATCTTATTGGAAAGTAATTTTGCTCCCTATAATTTGTTCTTCAAACCCTCTCAGACTTTGGTTCTCAGCTGGGTGACTTAGTGCAGGGATCCCCCTCCAAAATTTGCTGGCCTGGAAGAATACATACTGTCACTTGTAATGACTAGAATTTGTTTGAGCAGGGGAGGCGCAGCCTGCGTCTGGCCGCGATCTCTCTCCCTCTGCCCACCGTCCGCCGCCTGCCCCTGAGCCTGGCCCCTCGGCAGGTCACAGGAGACTTCTGGGGCTTAACCTGGAGAATTTCTTTCCTCTTTTCTTGCTTCCTCCTGCCACGTGGCTCCACATCATGCCATTTCTGTCCAATGCTGTCAGTGCCCCGGTTTGAGGGGAATGTCTGTGTACCCAGGTCCCCTGGCCAAGAAGAAGTGGTGCCCGGAGCCTGCTGGCCCCTGCCCCTGCCCTCTCTCCCTTCCTTCTTCACATGACCCACACACAAGGAACAGTTCCTTCCCCCGGGCAGCGGGCAGAGCTCAACTGGAGGTGATGGGCCAGGCGCAGGCCCCCAGCCCTGAGCGTGGGCCTCAGGCCGTGGCTTAGCTTCGGCCCTGCCCAGGAAGGGTAAGGTGCAGAACCGACGTGCCCTGCCCTCCTGCCCTGAAACTTAACACTCCAATAGCCAGGAGCCCCAGACCCTGCCGCTACTCAGAGGGGAGCCTGCAGAGCCAGGGCCCACCGGCTATTTTTAGAAAGCTATCAGGTGCACAGGACGGCCGGCTGCCTTTTTCCACCTGTTTGGTGTCATCATAGGGATCCTGTGTCTTTTCCACAGGCCCTGCCTGTTCTGCCATGAGAGTTTCACTGCGGCTGGAGCAGCCACTAAGCTGCCTCTCAGTAGAACCCAGCCATCTCTCTGACCTGGCCTGGCCTTGGCGAGTGAGCCACTTTCCCCTTGGAAGCGCAGATGTTAGACACTAATGCTTCTGTGAGAGAAAGTTTTCAAAGGTCAGAAGGTGAAGTCAGTTCAGGAAGAATCCCGACTTGAGCCCATGGTGAAGGAGTATCAATTCATTGAGCAGAAGGTCCCAGGGTCTTTTTTTTCTGCCAGGAAGGTGCACAGTGAATGCAGTCAAGCAGGGGTGTGCCCGTGGGCACCGTGGGTTTCATTACCAACAGAGGCATGGAGCTTTGGGTGTTCAGAGGAGGCTGCATAGAGTGGGTGACACGTGAGCTCAGCCTTGAAGGACAGGCAGGCTTTGGTCAGGGACAAGGAATGGAGGAGGGGTGGGGCCCCGGGCAGATGGAACTTGGTAACCTGCGCTCTCAGCCTGGAAGTGGCCCGAGGTGTGACAGAACCTCGAGGAGACAGTGAGGCTGGCACACAAGACTCTGCAGGGACAGCAGAAGAGACTAGAAAGAGTGTGAAGTGGTGCCAGGTGTGAAAAGCCTGAGTGCTGTGCGAGGTGTTTGGACATGACCTGATGGGTCAGAGCCTCTGGGGTCAGAGCAGGGAGAAAGAGAGGAGCACGGCATGCTGTGACCAGCACTGCTCCCTGCCGCCAGGATGACATGGGGTCTTCCTGGTCACAGAGCAGCAGCAGCTTTGGGGCGGCATCTCCTGGGTCCTACCCTCCACATTTCATTCCTAAGTCCCTCAAATGCCGTGAGCTGGGGCTTCCCCAGTGGCTCCCAAGAGCCCATCGTTGACATCTCTTCCTAGCTCCGTGTTCAGTGACATCGTGTTGGTAGCTCGAAACCAAAGTGGGAGTATTCGTACAACGGAGACTGGCAAATGCTACAAATCCGGGTCTAGCTGGTTTAGTCTGTGTGTGTGTTTTGTCCCCGACCACCACCAGAGCCCGGCGTTAGGCATTTATCAGCGTGGCACCAGGAGACGAGGAGGTCCTGAAGGGATTTCTGCTGAGGCATCAGAGTGGGATCAGCAGTGGCACACTGAGCTGGCAGAGTGCCTTTTGGACACGTGTTGTCTCCCTGCCCCACTGAGGAGGCTGGAGGGTGGAAGGGGGACAGGGCCTCCACCAGGAGAGGTGAGCAGGCTCAGCCATCTGTTGGCCACTTCCAAAAGCAGACTTCTTAACTTTAAGACTCCAGTACCTTTGACACGCCTCACCTGGAAGAAATGTGCGCCTCCAGGCATTCCACACCCTCATCTGAGCAGGCTGTGCCCCTGCCACGTGGAACTACTTTCAGCTCCTTAAACACGATCTGCTTCTCCTCCTCCACGCTTGGCATATGCCAGCCCTCCCTCGGAGTCGTCCTCAGCTCACCCCCTCATGGGTCCCATTTAGCCCCTGCCATCTTGGGCACCGACACCCCGGGCTGGGCTGGCACTTGGGTGACTCAGTGCACGCACACCTGTCTGCGGCTCTCTTCCTGCATGCACAGAGCCTGGGAGCAGGACAGGGAGGGACTGCTTGTCCCTGGCTGGGCAGAGGAACGTGCTGATAGAGAAAGCGACTGAGCAGGGCTTTCTCTCATTCTTTTTTTTTTTAATTGTTTTTATTGTAATTTTTTCCATTACCACTCAGTCCCCTGACACCCACCCTCAGTAGTCACCACACTGTTGTCTGTGTCCATGAGTCCTTTTTCCTTTTTGCTCAACCTCTCCACCCCCATCACCTCCCCACCCCACAGCTGTCATCCTGCTCTCCATCTACGAGGCTTTCCCCATTTCCCTTGTTAGTTCATTAGATTCCACATATGAGTGAAATCCTATGGTATTTGTCTTTCTCTGACTGGCTAATTTCACTTAGCATAATGTTCTCTAGGTCTATCCATGCTGTCTCAAAGGGTAAAACTTTCTTCCGGGCATTCTTTCTGATCAGTGAGAGCGGTTAGACTTGCACAGTGAGAGCACCAAGATTTGATCAGTGGTGGAGAGTCACAAAGCATTTGGTCCATAGAATCCACCCAACAGCCTTGTCAAATGAGTAGCACTCCCACTTTAGAGTTGAGGAAACCAAGGGCCAACCGGTAGACCCCAGGCCTCGCCTCTGACCCCTGGGACCCCATATCCCGAGCTGGCTCCCTGAACTGAGGGCTTCAGATCCTTCATCCCAAGTGAGCTCAGACATCAGGAGCAACCCAGCCTTTACCCAGGAGCTCTGGGAGCAAGGCCTGACTCCAGTGACAGGCCTGCAAACCCTGTGACCACCATCCCTCCAAGACTTGCTTTCTTAAAAACGGGCGTTAGCCATGGTGACGAATACACGGTTGCATTTGTTGCACGGTTGCTTTTTTTGGGAAAAGAAAAACCTGGCTTCATAGAGCTGTTGTATTTTATTTTTCTGTAAGGAGGAAATTAATTTTAGTCTTTCTTTTTGGTTTAAAATGTTGTTCTTTGCTTTTTTCCACCCTACAATTTAAAAGGAAACATTTGTCTGTTGAGAAAAGAAATGATAATTATAGACTAAAAATTGTTTCTATTCTGATTTGAAAAAGTGACAAAAAAACTCCATCACACAGATGGAGGAGCCCTGCTGACGGAGGGTGTTTAACGATGCAGCCCCCGGCCGATGTGGGGCTCTGAGTGGCCTTCGAGGTGGATTTGGGCTCTGGTGTCGTCCAGGCGAGGGGCTTTTTCCAGGGCTTGTCTCTATGTCTGAGGCACGTTTGTAGTCCCTGTGGGGTCTGGATGCTGAGCCCACCACATGGTTCGCCAGTGAGAGGGAGGAGAGTGACTGGTCAGCTCACCTGCAGATTACGTGACCTTCATTTGGTGAACCACATGGACGAGGCCACCAACTTGAGCACCACCTAACTTTATTCCCTTAGCCAGGAATTTTACTTTGCAGCCTCACCAAATTACAATGGGTCCAAGTCCTTTGACCAGTAAAGCAGGAAACTGATGAGACTGTGAAATTAAACTAATAATGTCATGCTATTAACCCTCCATCAGTGGGAAAAGAGTTCAAAGTGAAGGCCATTTCCTAAATCTGTATTACCATTCGGATACATGTGTTTACTTTCTGGAAGAACTCCTAGGAGCGAACGCACCCCCCAGACCCCATTCTTTCCCTCAAACACCGCTCGGTGCTACCTGCGTGCGTCCTGAGAGGTTGAGATAGGTCAGGGGAACCGAGTCTGCAAGGTGACTGGGGTAGGGCAGCCCCTTGGTCCCTGGGGTGTCCGAGAGGGGTGGCCTCTGTGCTTCGGCTGCATGTGTGAACCCCACCCTCAGCTGTTCCTTGTGACCAGGAATTCCTCTTTGGTGTCAATGCCAGGCCACCCCCTAACCAGACCTGGGGCCCAGGTACATAGCACTGGCTGGAAAAGCCCTTGTTAAAATCTCGTGCGACTGCCGGGTTCACACCCCCACCAGGGACACCGCAGTGTGGGCTTTACTGAGCCCTTTAGGTGCTTCCCTCATTAGCAAGAACAGTGGCCATGGTCCTTCTCAGACTCCTCCTTGTCTCCCGCTATGACTCTCCCTCCTCCCTGAGCCCAGACTGATGCGAGGCAATGAGCATACCTGAGAGCGAGGGGCACGTGTTGGGGCTGTCTCCTGATATATCCTGATCCCTTTCAAGGGCCAGTTTGGGGGTGGATAGTTCTCATCTAGAAATGCAGTCCATTAGGGACCAGCCCCCACCTGGGGGCCTGGCACTGGGGGCTCACACGGACTCCTGCTTCCTGAGACAATGCGGATAGCCAGCAATGCACACTGGGCTCTGGTCACAACAGAGCCAAGGCTCGCTTGTCACAGGCACCCCGTCTCCAACGTAAGCCTCAAGACCAGCTCAACTGCGTCACTTTCTACCTTCCAGCTCTTTGCCTTTCTCTGCACAGCCAGGAAGGAAGGCGTTCTTTGCCCCCATTTCAGGGACGAACACACAGAGGCCGAGGGATGGAGGCGCTTGTGTGGTCACACAACCACAGCTAAAGACAACACGAGCCCTTAGAATCCCGGTCCAGAGCCCTTAGGTCGCCTGAGTTCTCTCTAGGGATCAGCTCTGGGATGAGGGCAGCCTTTGTCCTTCCCTGGCTTTGCCCCCAAAGTGAGCACGCCTTTTCCTTGGCTTGTGCCCCTCCAAGACCTGTCAGTTCCATCGCGGCGGAATGTTGCTAAGGATCAGACCCCCTCTCTAAAAGTGGTGATGGTATTTAATAACTAATTACTCTAATGATCCTGCAGAAATTCTGGAGACCTGTTTTAGGAGACATGTCAATTAGAGCCATCTGCACGGTGAATAAAGGAGCCCTACCCCAGCTGTACTGTTGAAACATGTTAGCGTTTTCCTACCAGCGGCCATATGGTACTTAACGAAAGTGAATTGTTCGCACTGCACAGCCCGCGCCTCCTGATGAATACTAGCATTTTGTTTTGGAAAATAGTTCTTCCATCGTGTGGAATATTTTTCAATGCAATAAGTAGCAGTTTGGAAGCCAGCAAGCCCTCGAATGCAAAAAGACTTCCTTCACCTCAAGATGCTCTTCCCTCTACCCCAGCCCCACCCCATCTCCCACATCCCACCTGTGCCCAGTTCTCAGCATCTGTTTCTGAGCCTGCTCAGGAACACCGAGGCCCCACTGGGGGCTTGCCCCACCCCGCCTTAGTGTTTCCATTCGTGTGAAGTCAGAAGTAGAAGGTCTGAAGCTGTGCAGAACGAAAGCTCTGAGCTCCTTCCGGAAGGGCACAAAATGCTGGGCAGAAGTCCCCCAAAAGCTGAAAAGTAGTACAGGGTGTATAATTGGGTGCGTGGTGTCAAGGGGGGGCTAACTCTCCGTTTGCGGCCTGTTCCTCTTGGGCAGTACAGCTTCAGGCTGGCCCCGGGTGCACCGTGAGGCGGAGGCGGGCCACTTCGGGGGCTCAGCCGAACTGCCTGAAGCCTCTGTCCTCGGCATCAGCACAGACAAGGCAGCCGGTCAGTAGCGACTGAAAGTCATTGCCACCTGAGGGCCCCCGCCTGACCTGTGCCCAGACAGCTGGGGCAGCTACCCTGTGGGTCCCACGAACTGCGAGCAGGCCTGTTTCCGAAGTAGACCAGCGCCAACATCAGGCAGGGATGAGAGCTGGCGATCACTGTCTGAGAGTTTGCCCCCACCACCTGCCCACTGCCAGGTGGGGCTGGGCAAAGGGACCCGCCCTTCCCTCCTGGGGCTCTGTGGCCTCTGGGAGCTGAACGCCCTGCTGTCAGAGCCACCAAGAGGAAGCTGTGTTACTGCAATCTGCTCTGGGACCAATAGGATTTCACTCGCCGGCCATGCCTATTTCAGAACTTTCCCTAGAACCGAAGTCACTTATTAAAGCGTACTAAAAGACAAGATTGGCTGCAGTTAGGGCTACAGAAAATCTGCTGCAAGCTCTGGTACCCGAGATGCGTTTCATCAGACTGGGGTCCCATAAACCTCACCAGTGCAGCAGCAACCAACCCCAAGTTACAGTAACAGCCCTGAGTTCAGCCCAGCACGTCCTTCGCGGAAATCCTTCTGGGTGAAAGATCGCAGAAATGTGCTCACCTGGGTGCCTGACCAGCAGACTGCGCCGTTTGCTCCCCGCATCTCTGCGGGGGGTATTTGCTCATTGTCGTTGACACCTGGTACCGTAACAGACATGGGCCTGAAAACACCACGTCCCGGCGGCTCCCAGGTGGCCATCCCAGCAAGATGACCAAGGCCTAGGGCAGCCTCTCTTGCCCTCTGATGAAAGGTGCCCAAAGCATCTCAAATAAGTCACCGGCCTTTCCATTAGGCTGATTCTAGAACAATCCTAAGACCAGAGCCCACCCTGCAGCCCTTCCCTCCGCCCCCTTTGGAGCCACGCCTGGCAGTTACACTAAAGAGTTAACCTTTCCTCCTTTGGGGGGCGAGGGTGGGGAAGGCTGGGGCCAGTTTGACATATGCTGCCTGGTCTGAGCATGAACGCTGTACTCCGACACTGAATTTGATGAATTGCATTATAAAATTTAAAAACAAATTTAAAACTCTATTAACTCCCTGTAATGGCCTCCTCCTGGAGTACATAGACAGCAACGGCTCACTGGCAAGGAGGAAAAACACTCTCGTTTGCAATGCGCTTCCCTTGCAGCAGACCGGAGGCGGGTGGGCGCTGGTGGAGTGTGTGGTGGGCCCACACACCCCCTGCTTCCTGCTCCAGGGTCAAGAGCAGGCCCCTGCAAGCAGGCCGTTGCGGAATGCACGTCTCCAAGGCTAGACTATGCCTGGCTCCGACGTTAAAATCTAAATTGGGCTTTCTTTCAAGGCTAAAAGACTTCTTTCAAGAGCATGGGAGGAGTGATGAGCTCAGAAAATGGGGCCGAGGCCTGGGGGGTGGGAAGCTCATTCACTCGAGAGGCCTGTGGAGCCTGGGAGGCGGCAGGAGATGTGTCCCGGGAGTCAGCCACCCCCAGCCCCTGCCCGGGGAGAGGAGTCACGGCAGCAGAGCCGTTCCCTGTTCTCTGTTTGCTGCAGGCTTCGGCAAATGCAAACGCAGTCAGGGGGGAGGAGTGTATTGGCCTGGCTCCAGACTACCAACTGGAGAGAGATGAACTTTTGTGGAGAAAGGAGGCAGCTCTCCAGCTGCGTGTGCACGTGGGCAGAGAGGAGGAGCTCAGCTGGCAGCGAGAAGTCTGGGAGCCCAGGGGAGAGAGAGCTCCCTCCATGTCTCTGCAGCTCAGAGACCCCAAGCGGAGGAGTAGAAGGGGTTATATGGCCAATTCATTCGGGAGCTCAAGGGGTTTCTGCCAACCAGTGGCTTCTCTGTTTGAGAGGCAGCTCTCAGTCCTACCGTGAGCATGAAGGATTTGGAGATATTCATGGGAGTGGTATACACATACAGCAGGCCTGGCTGTCCAAAGGCCGCAGAGAAACTGTGTGTGTACGTGAGTGTGTGCAGGTTTGTGTGTGTAAAAGCAAGCCGTGCCTTGCGTTGTGGCTGCCTGTTGGCCATTCCTGGAGCCGCGGGTTTGATGTGGTCTCCTGATCCAAGGATGTCTGCCTTTCTGAGAACACCCTTCTAGGCTGGTGATTCACCCATTTGAGGGAAGAGGTTAAGGTGGGCTGGGCTGGGGTGCTGAGGAGACGCAAAGCGCCAGGCCAGGCGGGACTGGTGGCATTTGGCGTCAGAGAATACATGAGCCTCCCCCAGGAACTAGGCCGCTGATGCGAGGCAAGGAACTCCAGGTCATGGACGCAGTTTCTGTGTAGCCCCTCGGGAGCCTTGACCTTGACCAAGCATATAAAATCTAGGGAACTCCTGGCAGCTCTGGACCCTGGAAGGGGGTGGGGCGTTTGGGGGAAAGGGAAGGGGGGAATAACATTTGTAATAGTTTGAGTGCCCCTCCCTTTTGGGACTAACAGTATAAGCAAGAATAGGGGAGCTCGGCGGTAACAAAGAGAACAGAGTTTCCTTGTTAATAGCATGCTCTCTAGAAGGTCCATTCTGGACAGTCTTGCTAATGACACACCAGTTGTGCTTCCCACCTTTGTGAACCTGCTTTGGGCCACTTTGTGTTGATGGCTGCTTTTAGAAAAAAATAATGTTACTAGTTAGCCCCCATTATTTTAAATAAATGAGATTTCCCTATGACATTCAAAAAAAAAAAAAAGCAGAGTTTACGGAGTTTTTGTGAGTGTTTTGCTGCTCCCGCCGTTTTCACTGACCTCTGAACCAAACGAGGAATCGCTGATAGCCACCCGCCTGTCCAACGTCCCCATTCAAGGCTGCCATTGGCCCTCCCGCTCTTCCCCGCTGCGCAGCCAGAGATGCTTCGGTTCTAGTGTATTTCTCCCTCACACATTGCTTTTCACAGCACAGTAGACAGTAAACAGTAGCACGATATGGGCCTCAGAAGCACCCAGACCCAGGTCGCGCCAGGGGCGCTGCTTTGTAAACCTGGCAAGTCACTTAGCCACACTGCACCTAATATGCTTCCCCTTGTAAGGTCACTTGTCATCGTTATTATTTTATTTTTATTAAACACGACCCTGAAGGTGAACACCTAGCCCAATGCCTATTGCATAATAGGCATTCAATAAATGATAGTTCTTCTGATGTCTCATTGCCTTTGTTGACTCGCAGTGTCCTCCCAGCCTGGAATTTTCTACTTTCTTGCCTTCTGTTGAAGCCCTTTACATCCGTTGAAGGACTAGCCTGAACCCCCTGCCTCCAAAAAGCCTTCCTTAATGGCCTCAGCCAGGCGGATGTATGCCTTTGCAGCATCTCAAGATGTGAGCTTGTGTTCCAGCCCAGATGTCGTTCTTCTCTAATCTGCTCCATGTCTCCCCAGCCACGCCGACTTCCGTGCCTGTAGGGACCCTTCTTTACCTATCAAGGTAGCACCCAGCCCCATGCCTAGCACAGAGTGGGCACCTAGGACAAACTTGTAGAGGGAATAGGTTTTGAATTGCTGAGTGAAACTGAGGTTCCACTGTCTGGGGTGCCAGTGATTCAGAACTTCCCTTGGCAGACTACTGCAAAATTAGAAAGGAAAAAAAGTGCCTTTTGTGGTGACTCAGAGCTGGGGGATTCTAGGTTCCACAGCCTAGAACCCCCACCCGCCTAGAACCCCCACCTGACTTTTTATAAGTCCCCTAACCCTGTTGATGGTGCAACAGTTTGGACTGACCTCGAAGAAGTTGCTACAATCCTGTCTGGCACAAAGGAAATTTCTGGGCTGCTGGAAATGGTCTTCAGTGTATGATGGTTATGAGGATATGCACATTTGTCAAAACTAGTTAAACTGTACACTTAAGATCTGAGTAATTACTTTATGGAAAGTATACCTCCATAAAGTTAGTGAATTTAAAAAATGCAGATGGGCCAGGCAGAAGGTCTTATTCTGGTCTTTGTCTTCTCCTCCCACTGTGGGCGAAGTGGCAGTAAGAAGTGTGGCTAAAGCTAGCATGTCACAGGATTGCTCTGGGAGGAAAGGAACTGCGCAGCCTCCCTGTTGTGACATGGTAACCCCCTCCACCCTGGGCTCAGCCTCGGTGCACAGGTACCTCCCCGTCCTCTCCCCCGGGACCCCTCCCGCAGGACCTCACCCTCACCCGCCGTGGAAGAGCTGCCAAGCACTGCCTCTCAGCTTCGCAGCCTGCCTCAGCCACAGGCGGGAGTCCGCCCCTCCCTGGAGCAGGAGGGTTAATGGTAATGTAAACCCCAAGGCCCCCCGACCAAATATCTCCTTGATGGATATGTGCACGCCCTTGTTTGTAGTAGCAGTGTTCACAGCAGGCAGAAGGTAGAAGCAACCCAACTGTTCATCGATGAATGAGTATAGACATACCTTGGAATACTACTCAGCCTCAAAAAGGAAAAAAATGACTACACGCATGGGTATAGGCTAAAACACAGAAGAACCTTGAAGTCAATACTCTAAATGAAATAAACTAGACACAAAAGGACAAGTACTATAAAATACCACTTATATGAGGGGCCTAGACAGTTTCACAGAGACAGAACAGAGCAGGGTGGTGGCCAGAGGCTGGCAGGGAGGGAGGAGTAGAGTTATTGTCCAATGAATATAGTTTCAATTGGAGAAGATGAAAAGTTCTAGGGAGGGATGGGGTAATGTCTACACAACACTGCGAATGTACTTAATGCCATTGACGTCTACGTCGAATATGGTTAAAATGGTAACTTTTGTGTCCTATATATTTTACCACGATAAAAAAAAATTAAACAAAAAGAACAAAAACATACCCAGAGCCTAATCAGCCTGCTTCCCGGGCCCCTGAACTCGGACATCTGTTTCGGGCACCGCGGCCTAACTGAGGCTCTGACTCCCGATACCGAGAGCCAAGGGGCAGAGCGCGCAGCCGTCCCTGACTGCCTCCCTGCTGCGTAAAGTCAGAGTGCAGCCTTTTCAGAGTGACGAGTATCCATCCTGAAAACCCGGGTCCTCTTGTCAAGACAGACACGGTCACACCACTGATTTAACTTGATCTTCTCACGTTGACTGGCTCGGGCAACATGCAGCCTCAACCTGACAACCACGGGGTGGGGGGGGGAATTTCCCTTTGTCACTTCGGAAACTCCGGCATCAGAATTGGAGCAACCCCATCCTCAAGACCCCCCGGGGCTCCAAGCTGTAGAAATTAGAGCACAGTCTATAGGAGGGGCCTGGCTATCAGGGTGGGTTGGCTCTTGGTCGGTAATTCAGAGTGACACCTAGCACTTGTCACGGCGGGAGCCAAGCCCAGGACAGGCGAGTAGCAGAGGGTTTAAGGAGGCCCCCTCGCCCACCTCCACCTCGGGGACTAGATTGGATTTGTCTCGTGAATGTCATAATGCTGCACCCGTAAGCACCTCAAACCCACGGCTCACACTGGCCACACTCCGAGGGGGAACGTCTTGGCACCGCAGCATTCTGCAAGGGGCCGTTGACCTTTGTGTTTGCAAAACAAACCGGGACCCTGGAGTCCCGACTTCTCTCCATAAGGCATTTAGGCCTTGAGAGGAACAAAGAGGCCTGTGAAAAAGGCCTGAGCCCAGGCACAGGGAAGAAACCGTGTACTGTTTGCCCTCGGGTCAGTGCAAGCAAGTACGTGCTGCACGTCGTAAGCAAGGAGGGCAACATTCTAAGACAAGCTTCTGCTTTCTCCTCCCACCTAAGGAATAGCGAAAAACAAGACAACACACACGCACCCTTCCCATGTGTGGCGGCAAGGACTGTTCGGGGCCTGCCTGGCATCCCGTTTTGTGTTGTGGAGCCCAGATGGGTGTGCCTTGCTCTCGTCCCACACCAGCCCGCCTGTGGTTATCACTCGCTGGCAGCCCGGCTTTCCGTCTCTGCTCCTGCATTTGTTCCGAGTGGGCCCTCTGTAGCCGTGGCCCTCAGGTGGCTGCCTGCCTGCCTGCCGGCCATGGGCAACCTGCAACTCGGGGTAGGAGGGGCCGCAGAAGCGAACCCTTTGTCTCCTCCGTGGTGCTCCTGCGAAGGGAGGGGTATCTAAAGCCCTTTAGGAAGGAAGAATAACTTCTCGGCTGGGTTTGAGCTGTGGGTTCCTGCAGTGCACGGGGACGTGGGCTCCATGACGCTTTACATGTAACACAGTTCCACACACACAGAGACAGCACCAACAGATCAACAGGCGGCATGCTGTTTTACTACTCATGACCAATAGTACGTCAGCTGCATTAGTGCTTGGAATGAAGAGTTGTTTGAATGATAAAAATATATCAGGTTCATCTGTTGGCTGAATTTAGAGCCCAGAACTACAAGGTCTAGAGGAAGCAGGGAGCCCCGTCTGGGTCTTTGGGAAGGAATGGTCCAGTGACCCTTGGCTGAGATTCTGGCATTTGGGGCTTCACCACCTCCAAGAAGCCACATGTTGGGGGTGGGGGGATGGAGAGGCAGGTGTCAGTTTGTGCAGCCCAGCACCTCTGTGCACACCATCAATGATTGAAGGGCTGGACTCTAATGATACTGCCTGGATCCTTGGTTTGATGTTTTGGGCCGCTGGAGGCTCTAGAGAGTGCCCAGAGCATGTCAGGGTTCCCGCCATAGCCTTCGTGACAGTAAGAGGTGCTTCTGGGACCTCACAGTGACTTCTCCGTGCAGGGTAAGGAGGCTCTGGGCTGTAAAGGAAAGGCTCTGTTGGCACTGAATGCACCTCCAGATCTCGCTTTGATGGTCATTTCACGGGTGCGTTGTGGAGCCCATGGCTGGACCCCAGTCAGCGTTTGGGGAAAACAGAGGCCAGAACGGTGAAGAGACTTAGCCAAACTCACACGACATATAAGTGGCAGAACTAGGCCTGGAGCCCAGGTTTCTCTGGGCTCTCAGGGCAGGAGTCCTCTGGCCAGCTTCGTAGACTGGGTGACGAAGGGATTATGGGCTGGGTGAGGCAGCGCTTCTCGGAGTGAACCCTGAGGACCAGTTCACACGCAGACCCTGATTCCGTAGAGCGCGGCAGGGCCTGGCATTCGGCGTCTCTAACGGGCTCTCCAGTGATGCTGGTGCTGCTGGGCCGGGGATCGCACTTTGAGAAACAAAGGTGCTTGAAGACAACTTCATGGGCCAGAGGCCAGACGGTTTGGGTGCAAAGCTGGAATTCCTGATTCTCCATCATATCTGCTTGGCTCCATTCTTGTTCTGTTTTATTTTTACCGAGATGTCTCAAAGCTGTTGGCCTAGACCCCCAGCAAGGAGGTTATCTGTCACCCTTTGTCAACTCTTTGCTGCCCAGATCCCCACTGTCTCTGGCAGGCAGGAAGCTGGACCCGTGCCGGGAAAGCGCATTCCAAATGCTGGGAGGAGCGTGCCCGTGGCTTTGTGGGGTGCGCGTGAGAAATGATCTCCGGTTGTGGGGAGGGACATTTTGTGCAATATGTCACTCTGTGAGTTGCCTGGGCTGCAGCTTGACTAACTCTAGTGGATAGTTTCTGTCTTCACCGTTTGTGAGGATGTGACAATGTGTGCCACTAATGTCTTTCAGAATAAGAGATCCTCTTGGCAAGATTGTCAGGGCCTCTGCTTTTTCCACCAATTCTCTGTTAATCAGGAAACCTCACCTGCTCGGAGCCTAGACTGAGAAAAGACCAGAAAGCAGTTCTGAGAGGCTGACAAAACGAATGGGCGTCACCCATTGTGTGCACCCAAAATCTTGTTCTTTCTTCATCATCAACCCCTCGGGCTTTAATTCATAATTGTTCTTTTTTGAACAAATACATATTGGCTGTAAGATCGATTACCTGGATTCTAAATTCAAAGCAAGTTTGGAAACTCCCAACCTGGCCAGAGTGAGACAGGTCAGAAAGATAACAGAAGCAGGAAACGTTTGCTAGAAGCTAATCAAAGGTGAAGCGATTGCAAAACCCTAGAATTCGACGTGCACCCTTGGGAGGCACTGCAGCCTGGGGCCCGTCGGTGAGGGGACACGGGGCCCCTTTGGGCCTGAGCATGATGCTGTGTCACAGCCCAGGGTCTCTGCTACATCGAGTTCCGTTCAGCCTACTGGGAAGTGTGCGGTATATTTCAGAATATTCTGTCTTTAAAATGGCGAAGATGTTTTGTTCTTGTTTAAGATACGGCGTTTAAAGGAATCCATCTCAGTTATCTCAAAAGTATTGTCTGCATATAGGGAAAATGAGACTTCCCCTGATAATCCCCGTGGGTGTGGGCGGTGTTGTCCTCTCCTATTTTGCCTCCTTCTGGCTACTCCGTGCGTCTCTCCTTGCCCTCTCTTTCTCCAACCTCTCGATGGGAGCATTAGCTACAAAAACTTGTGCTCCAGCCTCTGCCTTCCTCTTAAATGACCTTCATCCTGATGTCCTCCCACCTCTGATTCCACGGATCCCCAATCAGAGTCCTGCACTTGCCTGGCTTTCCTCACTTCAGTGCATGGCCGCACCCTCCCTCAACCCCGTGAGTTGGTTCTGGTGTCTTCCCCCTTTGAAATGTCTCCCGGCTCCTCCCTGTCTTCTCTGCCACAGCTCAGACCCTCGTCAGTTTGCATCGGTGTCCCGATGGTCTCCATTTCCAGTTCCCCACCTCTAGTGCATCTGCCTCATGCCTGCCCCCATCCTAGAAGTGCTCCCTCTTCCTCACACTCTCTCCCCAGGGCCTTTGTCCACACCTGCATTGCCCTATACAGTAGCCTCTGGCCAGGTGTATAATCAATATCTAAATTAATTAAAATTACATACAATTTTTAAACCCCGTTTCTTTATTATATTAGCCAGTTTTCGAGCACTCAGTAGCCACGTGTTGCTAGCGGCTACCCTACTGGGGAGCGGAGGTGACAGAGCATTGGCACTATTGCGGGACATTCCGAGGGAGAGCACAGGGCCACGCTGTTACTTCATCTGGAGCGTCTTTCTTTCCCTCTCCTTCTCTCCAAATCCTCCCTGTTTCCCAACGAGTCGCAAAGAAGTTTCCTTACACCCCAACCCTCATCTTAAGCAGCATAGAACTTAGTCCTTTTCAGAGGTTATTGAAGCATATTAGAGCTCCCGAGTACAGCAGACAGGCACCCGGCTCAGACTAATTTAAACAAAAGAGGGACTGCTTCGTTTTTGTCGCTGGGAGGTGTAGCAGCCGCCTCGGCCACAGCCAGACCTGGAGCTCGCAGGCCATCCGCAGTCTTGTCAGCCTCTCTCCTCTGCTTCTCTCAGTGGCAGGCTTCATTCTCTGCCCGTAGAATGATTCCTCTCCGTGACCAGGGACGAGGGCCAGGCGCCATTCTAGCTTACAGTGTCCATGCTGTCATGGTCCCGAGGGAAGAGAGACCCTCGCTTTCTGAGTTCATGTATCACTGTTTGGCCGTGAACCCACAATCGGTAATTGTGGCTGCGGAATAGAGCACGCTGATTTGCCCGGCCTGGTCACGTGCCCACGCCAGTAGTGAGTCGGAAACACCCAAACCATATTTAATAGGCTCTGCATGGGAAATAACCTACTATCAGATGAAGGGGGGGAGTGGGAAGTGAATATCCGACAGACAACACAGATTTCCATACTGAATTCTGCTCGGAAGCATTCTCACCTTCTCTACTTGAAGGTAATCTTCCTGGTGTCTGGCAGAGTATCTGCACAGATGCTCAGCTAACAGTTGATGCACTAATGGGTGGAGAACTGAGTTGATGGGTGGGTGGACAAGCGCAGGGGTGAATGACTGGGCAGAAGGATGGCTACTTATATGCCTAGGTAACACTCTGGGGTTCTGTGGGGAAGACAGGAGGGAAGAACCACGCCCCAGAACTCAGGGAGCTCTCACTCAAGCCCAGCAGAAGCAACACTCCCTCTCGGATAGTCTGAGATCTCCTTGAGGACTGGTGTACCCTTGTCAGACAGGGCCTCCTGGAGGACTGCCCTCTGCCCAGTGCCTCTCTGCCACCCCTCACAGACCTGGCTCAGCGTCGAGGCCGGCTGGGGGCTGTACGTCTGGCAGCAGCTACGCGCCTCTTCTGTTTTAGAGCGGCAGTAAGACAGGAGCTGACCAGCCACGCAGGGTTCACCCAGTTGTCTGCAACAGCAGCTCACCCAGAATTCCTGGTCCCAGACACACTATGTTCACCATTCTTACTGCAGGGCCTCACAATTAAAAACATACTTTTTTTTTTTTTTAAGTCCAAGCCAAAAAAAATCCACAGAATTGGTGCTCCGGGCAATGGCAGCAAAGCCGCGCCTTTTCTCGAGCAGGATGTGTGGGTTTTGGCCCCAAGTCTGGCTCCGGGGGAACAGTAGGTGTGTCTTCCACGCAGAGGCTCTTGTTTCTGGCAGGGACTGCAGCCCCACAGTGGCTGAACTGTCCAGTGAACTGAAGAATTAATCCTGGGAAGTAATTAGCACTCCTGGGAGTGGTTGGGGTGTGGGCGTGTGTCGTCAGTGCCCTCACCCCCAGTGGCCTTGGGGGCCCTGGGAAGCAGCGTCAGTCCGCCTAAAGGGCTCAGTCAGGCAACCGGGGTGGGGTGGGGTGGGGTGGGGTGGGGTGTTGTTCTGTTTTCATTCCCATCTCTCTAATCTCTTGTTTAAAATAGCTTCTCGGACTTTGGCAACTATATTTCTTCCCTGGTAAGTTAGTGATTTTCCCATCCTTTCATTAATCGCATCTTTTTCTGCGCACATGTTCATAAGGGAGCAAAAATTCCCTGGGCGTCTAGAGGACTTATTTCGGCCCCCATAGAGCCGCCTGTCTGGGAGCCGTACGCTCGGGGCGCCCCGCAGACGAGAGGGCTGTCTGGACAGGGATCAGCCCGCTGGCTGTCACCAGGGCTGCTGTGGGGCGGGGGGCACTCCTCATCCCTGCCCCGCTCTTGTTCTGTGTCCATGTGGCCTGTGTGCGCTGATGGGGTGGCCACTCCCAGGGTTTGGCTCTTTGGGGATATGCTGAGTTTCCTCCTTTCTGGAGTTGACCTTTTATGCAAAGCACATGTTGTGCGCAGGGCTCGTCAGGCATTTGGAAGAAGACGGTCCTGGGGGAGCCAGCGTCCCACCTCTGTCCTTCCTGCATTTTCTCCTCAGGGGAGAGGCAGGGAAGGTAGTTGCCTCTGCCTCTCCTCAGGGACACCTGAGCCGGGGGCGGGGGGGGAGGGGCTGGCAGTGGGACACCAGGTCTAGTTAACACTCACACGGCTCCTGCTTGGCTGGGTCCAGGCACTTGGTCACTTTGGGCAAGTCCCTTCCAACTCCCTGAGCCTCTGTTTCCCCACCTGTAAAATTAAGATTGCGTTAGTCAGGGCAGGCCAGCTGCTGAAACAACCCCAACATGTAGTGGCCTCATCCAAGAGAAGCCTATGGCCTTCTCAGGTCACAGTTCAGAGTGGGCTGACAAGATGGGGCTCTACGCTGTGACCCCGATAGGAACCAAGGCTTCTCCCGTGGTGTGCTTCTGACCTCGGGGCCTCGGCCTCCCCTGCAGGGAACAGGGAACGAGAGAAGGTGGAAAAGGCAGCCCTGCTTGGAACCATGGAGGCCTGGGACACACACATCACCTGCACACATCTTGCACGCACTGGTGAGACCTAGTCACATGGCCCCAACTGGAATCAAGTGGGACTGGGGAGCGTCGTCCCCCTGGAGCCCCCGAGAAAGAGGGGGACAATGATATGGGACACACCAGTGGCCTTTGCCACAGAGACAACAATAACACAGCCCTGCCCGGGCCACCTGTGCAGGTCAAATGTAGAACACTGTCATATTTCAAGCACAGCGCCTGGCCCCAGAGACACGAAGAAATTGTTATTTTTCTTTTCTTTCTCCTACCAGTTATTCATTCCCTTGAGGCTTATGCAAATAGCAGACCAAGGCAAGAAATTAAATATATGTCCCTCACCCCTGAAGCTGCTTATTTCGTTGTTTCCTCGCAGTGTAACATTTCATCAGACCTTCCAGACGGGGAAGGAGCAGGCAGATTAAGAGTCAGTTAGTGCCGTGGAGCCTGCTGCACCCGTTTCAGGGACAGCGGGGTCTTCAAAGCTGTTTGGCATCTCCGCTGCCGAAAGGCCTCCCTGGGCGTAGCTGTGTTTAATAAATGGCTGCCCGAGCAATTTTCCTGGGAGGAGTTGCGTAGTGGCCGTGTCTGCCCCCGGGGCAGCGCTGGCAGCTCCCTCCCAGTGCTCGCGCTCAGGAAGGGACGTTAGGAGGGGATGCCCATCAAGTGTGCCCGGCCCGCCCTTGTGATGTTCCCCCTAGACTGCCCAGCAGACTGTCCAGGGCTCTGTGGTGGTGGTAGGGGTTGGGGGTGGGGGGCACCTGGACAGAAGAGTGGGGTGGGGGCCTAGCTGTGATATAGGGGGGTCTCGACCACAGCTCTGAGGAGATGATTTGTCCAGAGAACATGAACTGGCCCTTCCCCCATGGCCACAGGCAGAAGGAGCCACTTTAAGATGCAAGGCAGATACATTCACTTAACTGACCTTGACCAATACTGCCCCCATCAGGTATGGGTGGCCTCGTGGGTGGGGCAGTTTAGGAGGGGGCAGCAGGCGTGCTCAGTCCAGGAACTCTCTGTCTGTAGGGAGAGAAGACAGCACAGGAACCCCCTGACATGGGCCTCCGGCATTCCTTCCTTCCTTCTTCCTTCATTCGTCCTTTACGGAGCGCCTGCCGTCTGAGCCGAGGTCCAGCAATGAGCAGAGCGGGGGGTCGAGAGCATGGGCAGCTGAGAACCACGCCGCCCGGGCTCGTGTCCTGGCTCTGCCACGTGCTGGCTGGGTGGCTCCGGGCAGGCTGCTTGGTCTTTCTGTCCCTCAGTTTCCTCGTCTGGAAGATGGAGATGGCCGTGATAATAGTTGATTGTTATGTGCATTAAATGACTCCATATGATAAAACACTGCCTTTATAGAGATTACATTCCACTGTGGGGGAGACCGAAAAATCTAAGTAAATTATGCAGTCTAAAGGAAAGCAATACGAGCTATTAAATAAATAAATAAATAAATAAATAAATAAATAAATAAATGAAGGAGCTTGCCATCTTAAAATAAGGTGCTCGGAGAGAGTCTCCCGGAGGAGGTAACATTTAAGAAGAGATCTGAAGGAAATGAGAGCACTAGTCCTGTGTGGGCGACCGGGGCGGGTAAGCAGGAGCAGCACGTGCAAAGGTCCTGCGGCAGGTGGGGGCCTAAGGTGCTCAAAGAGCTGGTCGAAGGCCAGGGTGCTAGAGCAGAGTTGTTGGAGGGGAGGTAAAGCGAGAGAGGAGAGTGGGTCTCATGGATCTCGTAAGGGTTTGGCCTTTGCTTAGGGTGCTGTGGGAGCCATTGCAGGGACTTGCACATCAGAGTAAGATGGCCTGAGCTGGGTTTTGTCACAGTCACTCTGGCTGCCGTGTGAGGAATATGCTGCAGAAGGGCATGAGAAGAAAGGAGATGAGTTAGGAGGCTACGGCAGAAACCCAGGTGAGAGATGACAGCAGCTCGGACCAAGGAGGCCGGGATGGGGATGGGGAGAAGTGGTTGGAGTCCAGAAATAACTCACAGCTGTCAGTCAGGGGTGTTGGACCTATAAGAAGCCTCGTAAGTTTGCAATGAAAGATCCGCAGGGCCGGGGCCATCTGGGAGCTTGAGGCCAGACGTAGAGGCCGGAGGAGATGTGGAAAGAGCACTGACCTCAAAGCCAAACGCAAGAGCCTTCCTCCTGGCACCACCACGTCCTCCCTTTGTGGCCCTGAGGAAGCCACCTAATCTTCGAGCCTTGGTGTCCCCCTCTAGACAATATAGTCAGCACTCCAACTTACAGCTAAAGTGACTTTCAGAGGGACAGACACGCTGCTGGTGCTCCATCAATGCTCCCTGCCCCTCCTCCACTGTGTCCCTTTGCTGCTGGGTGAGGAAACCTCCACACCACACAGCGCAGGGGTCTCCCCAGGCCAGGAGGCTGTCACCCGCAGCAGAGGCTCAGGGCAGGGAGAGATGCAGGCCCCACCTCAGGCCCACGTCTCTGACTTCACGCAGACTCACTAGTCATTCCCTCCAGAGGCGGGAGACCCCGGAGGGATTAAGCACACCCTGCCTGGTGCTCCTGGGGCTGGGTCACTTCCTGGGTGGCCGGAGAAAGGGTACCAGGCCTGTCCTCATTTCTGGCATGAGCAATACTGAGCTTCTTTTACTCTGGTCCCGGAAGTCTATCCTGATGGTGCCAGGCTGGTATCCGACACCCGAGTCCCCCAGACGCAGGCGGGAACTCCCTTCCTCCTTCCCCACCCAAGCCTAGACCTCTGCAGCACCCTTTGTTGGACCCAGACAGGGGGGTGTCAGCCCTGCTCTGGGCACCTGCTGAGGGCTGGTCCTCTGTAAATGGATTGCTTGTGTGTGCAGACTGGGCTGGTCTGAGCCCTGGACAGATGGTCATTTCACCCCTCTCCCAGGGGCTGCCGCAGCTGAGACCTGGCCTGCAGACAGCTCCCCAGCACCCCGTCGTCCCCAATTGTCCTCAGGGCACCAGCTCCCTTGCCATCAGTAGACCCTGGGACTGAGCTCTGTGCAGCTGCGACCTGCACAAATGTGACTGTGGACAAAGGACATGACCGATGGGGTTACGTAGGATTTCCATGCACGCAGCCAGTAGGGAGTGGCCACTGCTGTGTGTTTTCAGAGCCTAGTATGTGAGCAGGCATGTGAGACCCTGCAGTGAGGCAAAAGGGTAAGGCAACAGAGTAACCTGATGTCATCAGGAAGGCTTCCTGGAGGAGTTTAGAACTGAGCTAGAGAATGATTGACTCATCCATAGCAGGATGTTAAATTAGACTGTCCCTATGTCTTGGAGCCTCAGATGCATCCCAAGGCTGAGCATGAAAGGCGCTCAATCTCCCCACATTAAAAACGGGGCCCGGGGGCCCCAGGACCCAGCCCTGCCCTCCCTATCCCATAAGTTAGGAAAGTCTGGTGATGACTACTGGAAACATCAGTCCTGGGAAGAGCGTCATCCTAGGACGGAGAGCTGAGGCTCTCCCCTCCCATCCTGGGGAGGCGCCCCCACCTGCCGTCAACTCAGTCCCATCCTCTGTGGGACCTGGCACTACCCTGAGACTGGAGCACTTGGGAGGATGTCACCTGTGTTCCCTGGAGTTGGGGGCACCAAGACCATACCTGACTCTGCAAGACGAGTTAGCTGGTCGAGGTAATGCCACAGTCATGTCATGTTCCCAGAGTGGACACTGCACGGGGGAGCCAGACTTCAGCCATATTAGAAGAGCCGTGAGAGCCCTACAGGGAGCACCTCAGCACAGCCAGCCCTTCCCAGCCGCTCTGACAGAGAACCCATGGCAGCACCCCCCACCGGCGGCAGTGCCCACCACAGGTGGCAGTGCAGGCAGTACTTTCTGTGACGCCTTGCCCTCAGCCTCCCTCCTGGCCATGCTGGAGAAGCCAGAGGCGGCAGTCAGTGGGTGAGGAGGCAGCGGGACCTGGAAAATGCTTCACGCCCCGCCCATGACAGGATGCTGAGCGTGCGTCAGCGGGACCAGGGCCGGGGGGGAGCTCCAGATTGGATATGAGATCAAAGTTCCAATAAAAGATCGGACTGGGCCACGAGAGGCCAAGGATGAGATTGTTTTTAGAGTTGACCTTGCCAGTTACTGGCTGTGTGGCCACATAGGTCACTTAAACCTAAAAATTACTTAAACCTCTCTGTGCTTTGGTTTGATGAAAGTACCACCCACTTCATAGGTTTCCTCTGAGGATGAAAAGAGCTGATGGGCCCACAGCCCTTAGCGTATAGTAAGCGTCGGCTGTCGGTAGTAGAAGCAGTAGCCACAGTGATGACAAGGATGATGATAATAATGGAAGTAGGACACAAAAGTACACCCCCAAAAAGCTGTTTGCATGCAACAGAATAGTTTGAAGGGACGGGGTGAGAGCAACAGAAATCTGCTTGCTGCTGCCGTTCCACTGAGCTCAACCTATTTAATAATCCCTTCACATGGTTATCGCTCCATAAGATCTATCAGGAGAAAAGAGCAGTTAGTTCTGGGTGCTGGGGAAGGCCCGAAGCGGCCAGCCCTACTATCTGGGTGGTCTAGGAGGGCTTCCAGGAGGAAGTGGCACAGAGGAAGGCCTTGAGGGATGCAGAGGTAGAGATACCCCATTGGGAGAAGAAAGTGGTCTGAAGATACCTCTGCATGTCACATCCTTCTTGTTCACCCCTCCTGCCGTTGGGACACTTCAGCTCAGTTAGCATCAGTGGGGCCCCTGCCATATGCCCAGCCTGGGGCAGGCTGGGGACAACGAGGTGAGGAGGAGGAGGCAGGGTCTGCCCTCAGGAAGCTGGCAGCTTCCTGGGATGGAAAGACAAAAATCGTAGAATGTCACGTGGACATCGTCAATGCTGAGATGGAGGGATATGGGGATGCTGCAGGGTTCAAAGGACGAGAGCCCATCCCCACCAGGACATTCTGTGAACACACATGAATTCTCACACACACACACACACACACACACACACACACACCCTGCCCTCACTGTCTTTTCTCCAGAATCATTTCACCTTTTAGGCACATGATAAGGCCACACTTCCTTACACACTTCAAGTTAGACGTGGCCATCGGGCTTGCGTGATGGATGACACGGAGCAGAAAGGATGCGCGCCCCTTCTGAGGGGCTGCGTGCAGAGCCAGTTGGGGACTGCTCTCCCAGCGCGGCCCCTGGGGGAGGGTACGCCGGAGCAGGGTCCCCGCCAACCTGCGGAGAGCAGGGAGCATGAGTGAAAAGCAGGCTCCGTAGTTTACGCCACCGAGACCGGGGCCGTGTGCTCCTCGTAGCATAACCCACCTCCCCAGGCTGCTGTAACCGTGAGTTTCTTAAAGTGGCCCACTTAGAAAAACTGTTTCGGAAAGACCCTTCTCTGAGCCAGGAGGCCCTTCCTTTGTCAGAGCCCCGTTGCCGTGGGAATGGCAGGCCTGGAGTCCAGGGCATCGCTGCCTAACGCCCCGCACCTCGGCAGCCACTGCTGTCCAAGCAGTTGCCTGGCCCCAGAGCTGCCCTGAGAGTCCGCGCAGTGTGGCTGGAGCGGCCTTCAGGGACCTGGGAGTCAGGGAGCTGCTGGTGGGCATCCCGCATTCATCAGCTTCCCTGCCTTGGGTCCTGGGGGCCGCGGTGAAGACCCAGCCCTAGGTCAGGCGCAGGACAAACACAAGACGGGACCCCAGGGGGGACATGGTGGTGACCCATGACATTGGGGGGCACAGGGCCAGTGGTCTCAGGCCATCCGACAGGGGAGGCGGTGGCAGCCTGGGAGCCAAGCCTCTCTGCTTGGTTAATCTAAAAATAAACAGATAGGCAACAAAAAATCTATGTTTCAATTACTGCACACAAGCTGTTCAAACAGCCAGTTCTGCACTGGAGATGTGAACTTGTCAACAGAGTCTGCCTCATTTGCATGCTTGGGTGGTGATAAAACACATAACCTCGCAACAGGCTGCCCTCTGGTCTGGGTGGGGGTTTTTTTTAATTAAATTAAATTAAAAACACGGCCAAAGAATAAAGACAGGGAAAATGTGAAGCAAGGACATCGAGATAAGGCAATAGTTCCCCAAACAGAGGCTGAGGAGTCTCTAGGGTACGAGACAAGGTGGGCCTCGGTAGAGAGGTCAGCAGGAGTGCGGCCAAAACAAGGGGTCAGTGGCCAGAACGAGGGGACAAAAGTCTCTCCCAAGTGGCCCCAAACACACCTCCTGTCCCCTGCCGATCCAGGAGGATGGCCCAGTGAGTGTGTGGGCCTTCAGCTCCCAGTGTCAAAGCGAAGGCCTTTGTGGTGCCCCGTCTGTCGAGGAAAGGTGTGTTGCAGCCCCTGTCTGCGGGCAGCTCAGCAGACCAGATGCATGACGGGCAAAGCCACATTTCCATCCTTGGCCGCGCTGCGGTCACCCTGTCACCCACATGCCTGCCCTCACCATCTGGCCTCAAGTACAGTATGTCTTCTGAAATGAGTGGAGCCCCGGGAAGCTTGGGATACCCTGGCTCCAGGGCCACCTTACCTACCCTGCTGGCTCCAGCCTGGACTGGCCGTCCCCTCCCCTGAGCCCTGGCTTGCCCTTCTGCGTTCTGACCGGGTGTGTTGCCCTCCTGAGCAGCCCCACTCCCCTCAAGGGCCGGAGCCCTCCCTGTCTGCCTTCGAGATCTTGCACAGAGCCCCAGGGCGGTCAGTGAAATTGATGTGATTTAAAAAGGAAGGGGCAGAATGTGCATTAACCCAAGGGCATGCCTAGGGGTTTGCTTTGGGGCGGGGGGGCGGGGAGAGGAGGCTCGGAGTCCTGGACGTGGAGCCAGAAGAGGAAGTCAGCTACTTTCTGGTTTCCCGGAGATGGATTCAGATAAACAAGACCCCCCAGAGCCCACCAGAGACAGAGACAGAAAGCAGCGTGCTCCCACTAACACTGATGAAGGTTTCACAAATCCTGCGCGTTGAAGCGGCTGTCGGTTCCGCATTCACCCTGGACAAGGATTTTAATGGCCCCAGACCTTGGAGCAATTCAAGCCCAGACACTACTTACTCAAGAAAAATAAAAGAGCAGTGGCGTCTCTCCCAAGGAAGATAATATCCTGTCATAGGCAGTGTGATCTGCCTGCCATGTGACGGCCGCTCCCTAATGTTTCCAAATAGACTTTTGAATAGACTCTTGTCTAGAAGAAAGCAAATTACAGAGCATTTTTTTGGCAGCCAAATAGAGAGCGAACGTCCATCTTTCTTCTTTGCAACTCTTGCCCTGGGTCTGGCACCCAGTAGGGCTCATTCATCAGCTTGGGTCACTGATGGACACCATTTGCTGGGCAGAGAGATCGTGTTGAATTCGTCAGTTCTGCAAGACTCGGAATAATGAGGTGTGGGCTGCGAGAGGCAGGGGCCCTCTTGGAGAAGCGCGTAGCTGCAGTGCGTTAACTTCTAGTACCGCAGTCGTGTGTTTGGAGGACGGTGAGGAAGGAGGCCCCAAATTTTAATATTTCTATTCTCCCTGGAGCCACCAAGAACAGGGAGTCAGGAGGGGCAAAGTCAGTGACTCACACTGATAACTCTGGTTAATCCTCCTCGAAGAGATCAAACCAGACCCGCCCTTCCGTAGGGGCCTCATCGATCCTGGCGTTCACAATCCCCTAATTTATACACACCTCTCTTCCTCCTTTATGCTGATACTATGTTGCCAACTGTCATTTCCAATATCTTTTTTATTTTTCAGTATCACCATTATAATGATCTACACCAGTAGCAATAGTACAAATGCCTAGTCAATTAGTGTCATGAGAAAGTCTCTGAATCATGTGTGCCTTTTGGGGGGAAAAAAAAATCACTCCATCAAAACCCACAGCCAGAATTTTTCAAAGCAAAGGTGTACCTGGGGAAGGGAGGGAAATGGGAGTCTTGCTCTTTTAATATTGTTCGTCTGAAACAGGCACTGGGCTCCACCTTCCAGAAGTAGGGAGATTGCTTTTTGCACAAGAAATTGTGCCCAGAAAAGGAACCGGTCGCTTTTTTCCTGAAACCTGTTATCAGAAAAGCATTTTTGAAACGTTGGTCTTTTAGGTCACGTGTTAAGCCCTGTAATTAATGGAACGTAGCTTTCCCCTAAAATGCCTCTCCTCCCCACAGCCCTGCGAGGACCACAGAGCCCCGACAGAGTGTGGGGATGCCTGGGTCCCAGGGCAGACTCCAGTCCTGGTATTGGCCAGATCTCAGACTCTAGCCTGCATTTGAGTCCCATCCCCACCAAGGCGCTCCACCCCACTCCCATCTTGTGAAAAATGCAAACTGACTCAGTAGTGTGGGGGCAGGGCCTGAGGTTCTGCCTCTCTAACAAGCACCCAGGTGCTATGGATGCTGCAAACCACAGACCTGGCACTCTGGGCGGGGAGGACTGAGGTCACTCTCCCAGCCCTCAGCTTCATCCTCTTCTCTTTGCTTTGCTCATTTATAAAATGTCCACACCACTGGGGTGCTGTGGAAAGCGGCTGATGTGGGGCTCCCTTACTCACCTTGCTACTGAAGAGTAAGAACCCACGGCCCTAGAAGGCCACGCTGATGTTGCTGTGACCGCTGCTGGACCTTTAATGCAGGGCTCCCTCCCTGCCATCCCCTGCTGAGTAGGGTCTCGGGTCTGCTGGTTTGCGTCTCCCCCAAAGCTTTGGACAGAGGCCAGAAATAAATGTAGGTTTAGCTGGTGGTGAAGAAAGCAGGTTCCCTTTTTTTTTTTTTTTAATTTTTTGCACAGCACAGTGAATTTTAATGCTTCCCCTGCCCCTTCTTAAGGGAGGGAAGGTCACCCTGCCCACTTTGGGAGACATCACAAAGGTGTCTGGCACTTTGGTTTAGACAGGAGTCGGTCCAATCTCTCACTGGCTTAGGATGCTAAAGGGCACATAAAGTTGACTTACTGCTCTGGGCTGGGATGGGGCAGAAATTAGACAGGGAGGTGGCCTGGGACAGATGGGCGGAGCATGGGGTGGGCTCCAGTTCTTGCGGCTGTGGTTCCAGAGCGGTGAGCTGGTGAGCTGGGCAGAGGAAGCCCACCGCAGCAGCACCCACCCAGCCCGAGGCTCAGAGTCCCCCCGGGACCAGCTCCAGCATCCACAAGCACCTGACCCCACCCGGTGCATGTCTTCTTTTAAAGGTAAAGCTGATGCCCTAAAGCCCCCGTTCCAGAGGCTGCTGCTACCTGGAGAGTGGAAGCAGAGGTCAGAGGTCAGAGTTGCCACACCCCTGACCCCCTTCTCCTCCCAACCTGGAGGGCCTGGTGGAGAATGCTTGATTATGTTAGACCCAGGAGCTGCAGCGTAGCTTGGTGGAACCTGCTGGAAGCTAATCTGCAGGGCCGGGATGAACTGCCCCAGCCTGGCGCCCGGGCTGGGCAGTCCCCACACTGGCCCTGCTGACAGGGTGGGGGCCCCGTGATGGCAGGCGGCAGGGGTGGGGGGGAGGGGAGTCACAGGAGGACGGTGGTCGTTCTTGGCTGGACAATGCGTGGTGGAAGGAAAAGACCCTTGCAGAGCAGATGTGCAAATGTGACGGCAAAGACTGTTCAATTCACTGGGGCCTTGGTATTTTAAGGAAAGAAACGAACAGTAAAACTACATCTTAGGTCACTCATCCTACAGAGGGGACAGGGAGAGGCTGGCATCAGCCTGTGACTGTTTGAGAGCTTCCTTGGCTTCCGAGCTGGTCCAAAGGATTTGAAATGAGATCTTGGGCCCAGGCTGGCACATATACTGGCTCCTACTACCTGCACAATTCATGCCCACCTGGAGGTGCTGAACTCCTGCACCCCCCTGTGGGACACCTCACCCTTAGGGCCAGGACCAGGGCAAGGTGGCACAATGTAAGGAGGCTTCCCTTCTAGGGCTGTGAGTGCAGAGGGGACCCTGCCGGGGAGTCCTCCTGGCATTTTTCACCCTAGACACCTGTCTTGCCTCAGCCTAGTCCCCACCCTACCATGTGCTCCAAGCTGAAAAGGGTCTGTCGCTTTAACCTGGGAGCATTCCCTGAGCCCTGGGTACCCAGTCTATGCTTAGTCAGCTACGTGGAGGAAATAGGGGTGGGGCGGGGGAGGTGCTGTCCTTAGGAAGCGTCCTCGCAAGAGCAGAACTCACACGGCGGGTGGAAGGTGCCAGTCCATCGCGGGGTCATAGGCCTGCCTGTGTGAGCTCCAACAAGAGAGGGCCGATCAGAGAAGGCCTCTTGCAGGAGGAGTCTGGCGCCAGCCCCCAGCCTCAGCCAGAAGCAAGTCTTCTGAGTTAGTGAGGGCTCAGTGGGGACGGGGGTCGGTGATAGCTGGAATGGCCCCAGGAAGCAGAGGGGCACTTCCGAGGGGCACTTTCAAGGGGCACCTCCAGCTCCTGCTAACAATTTGCGTCAACTGGCCGGCGTCTCCAGAGCCACCCTGAGAATTCCTGCGTTGCATTTGCCAAGATGGTGCTTTGGCTGGTGTTTATTATTTTGCTCCAGAAGAAAGGCTAAAAGATGCAGAGAGGGAAATGAAAATAAGAAAGATGGGCGCGGGCCGTTCCAGCCGACTTGACAGCACGTCGCCCCCGAGTGAGGCAGTCATACGTTTTCCGTTCGGGGCTAGACGGGCTGCGTCTCATTCCTCAGCTCCCCGTCCGGAGGCGTCATGGGCCCCCTACCTTCCTGTGGATTAATCATGCCTTCGGGGCCCTCACAGCCGGCACCCACTCCTCCCCGTGCCTTAATGACAAGAACAAGGGAAGGGTCATTAACCGCCTGTGAGCCTGCATACAGCATGTGCTCAGGAGATATGTCCACAGCTGCGGGCCATGACCAGTGTCCGGGTGGGTCCCCGGCCACAGAGCTCCCCAACAGTGGCTGCCACACCCCAGCCCCACATGCACAATACAAATGGCTGTGACACTTGAAACTCTTAACTATTTACTCATGACTTATTCACGCTGAGGCAAAGCCGTGCAGCAGGGCAGTTGACCAGGCAATCCAGCAAGCGTCCAGGAGACGGAACGAGGGAGACATAGCCCGGGCACCAGGGCTAAGCCTGGTGTCAGCTGATTCCCCTGCTCCAGGCCATCATCAGGCCCTGGGTGGCCCAAGCCTTCCACAAGCCCGGGCCTGAGTCCATGAGGGCCCCCGTGAGCTACGGGAAGAAGCCCACCTATCGCAGGCCCCGGGGTTACTGACAGGAGATCCCCAAGTCTTGAATGTTCAGCTGCGGATGGCCTTCTCCCGTGCCAGCCTGTTATCTCAGCAGCCCTGGGTGACAGAGCCCACCTAAAACGGGGGGGGGAGGGGGGGGTCCCAGGGAGTCCATGGCTGTGTGTTTCGGGCACCAGACAGCGTCAGAATTGACAGCCTCCTTCGTCTTCACCCTGGATCCTGCCCAGTTGCTGTCGGCGTGGAGTTGTAGGCCTGTCCCTGTGGTAGGGCTCTTCTAAGCAGGGGACGCTCCTAGTGGGAGGCTGCCGCACAGCTGAGGAAAGGGAGGCCGGGCTGCAGAGTGGAGCCCCAGGAGATTTCCCACCTGGGTGTCAGGAGCCAAGAGAAAGGACAGGGACGGGGAAACGGTGGCTCCAGGCACAGGCTGCGGGCGGAGGTTTGGGACAGGAGCTAGGAAGAAGCCGGGGCTGAGGCAGTTTTGTCGTTTGGTTTTTATGCTACTTGGCAACCCGGCGTCTCCGGCAGGGGAGCCAAAAGAGTCCGGGGGCAGGTGGCCCCTCACTCGTCCTGCAGCCCCGGGGCCCTGGTGGTGCTTGTCACAGTGAGGACTGGGCCCAGCAGGCAGGGAAGCCGACTTCTGTCCCCTGCTGACGACAGGGAGCCCAAAGGTGCAGCAGGTGTGTGGGGGCTCTGGGAAATCCCATTTGGGGGTGCGGGAGCACGGTGTGAGCAGTGTGCCGTCATGGGGCCCTGTACCCCCTCCCTCAGAAGCGGAACAAGCTGCGGGAATAGACCCCTCACTCTCCCCCAGGGAGGAGCCCCAGGGGAAAAGTTAAAAAAGTCTTTCTCCTGGAGAAAGGGGTGCTACTGGGCACACCCAGGGTGGCCTCTAGACCACTTCTGAGGGTCATCTCAGCTGTGAGTTAGTTGGGCTTGAAGATTATGACTGAGCTGGCCCATGTGGCATTGCTGAGTTTCTGGGATGCTGGGGGACCCTGTCCCTGGATTTGGGCGTGCGCCTATGTGTGGTTAGGGGCAACACCTGTGGCTCAGAACGAGAAAACTTGGGGGCAGGGGTGGGCAACAGGATTGATGGCTGAACACTCACAGAAACACTTCCCCCCAGGCATGTATCGTAGTGACGTCTTCATCCCCATTTTCATATTTGCTCTGATTCTGTAAAGAGGTCCTCTGCTCCCTGGGGGTGGAGAGATGTGGGCACAGAGAAGGGACCTGGGAGCCACCAGACCACCAGCTTCCTTAATGGTGCCCTGGGCCCAGGCTCCGACCTCTCCGAATCTGGGTCTGGCTCTGAGAAGTGGAGACCCGGGCGTCTGCCCACGGGGCCGCCGTGTGAGATCTGGAGACACGTGCATGTTACAAACTAGGAGGTTCTGTGCCAGCCTGAGACTTCAGGCAAGCAAGATAGTGTTCTGCCCTCCCCTGGGGAGGGCCCAGCCTCCCGTTCATCCTCTCTGTCATCCAAGCATCCCTGGGACGGTGCAAAGGACAGCAACTGTGGTGGAGAGACGGCTTGGCCACACGGGACCCCAGAGGCCAGAGCCAAGTGTTGCACATAAAATGCCGCCCTCTGGGAGACCTTTCAAGTTTAACCCCGGACCTGCACCGGAGCATCTCTCCCCTGGCCTTGGCATGGCTGCCTCCATCCATGAATACCAGACTTCCTCGATCCCGGAGTGCCTTCTTCACACATGTGCATGGAATTTAAATACATGCCACCAGAGTTCTGGCTTCTTTCCTTTCTTTCTTTCTTTCTTTATTTCTTTTTTCTTTTTTTTGTCATCTTTCTAGAGCATCAAAGTTTATTACAAAATTTGGGGGAATCAAATACGTTAAAAAGAACCCCCACAAACATGGGAGCAAAGGAGAACAGGGGAAGGAGAAGGGTCCCAGGAAAAACAGTCCAGTCTCTGAAGTTTCAATCAAGTGGGGCCTCAGGGTAGACCCACAGCAAGGGCAGCCTGTCCTCCTGACCCCCAGGGGGCTCCAGGCCACTCTTCAAGATCAGCCGGAAACCCTCCTGATGTGAATCCCTTGCAGAGAACGCTGCAGCAATTTGCACACATCCGTCGTCCGCTGGACCAAGTCCTCTCACCTGTACGCATAGCGTGCATTTCTGGCACCGCTCTCACCCACGGCTGTTTTGCATCCAGCCTCTGGCTCATCTCCTGCACCACGTGGCCGGCACCTTCAGGTTCAGCATTTAAAATGCAGGGAATGTGACTTGATCTCCCCATCGTCTTTGACTGTGTCCCTGCCTCGGTCGTCCACAATTTTTAAAATTATGTTGGCTTAACTCTCGTCCTTTCGAGATGCTGCTTCTTAATGGACGGCCTACAGCATAAGAATTTTAAGAAATATCTGAGGACCCTCCTAGCCACCCCCTGCTGGCTGTGGCTGGAGCCAGAGGGAGAGCCTGGCGTCCCACCATCAGTCTGTGCAGCTTGGAGGCAGCTTTCATTGGTGGATCCTTCTAGGGCTCCACCGTCGCTGCTGGTGCTGCTGGAGGGCCGGGCTGGGGTTGGCAGACCTGGATTGCAGGCCAGGTAGCGGAGTGGTGGTCCTTGACTTCAACCTGGGCGGGGGAATGGTTGTCTTTGCTTCCATGCTGGCTGAGGGAATGCCCATCCTTGAATACTGGCTGGCTGGGGCAATGGTCATCCTTGCTTTCAAGCTGGGTGGGGGACCGGCAGACTTACAGGTTTACTGCCCTGACGCCTGAACCTCTTGGGTCGTGGAAAGACTGCTGTTGGAGCCAGGGGAGGGGCAGGGCCCTACCCTGACGGTGCGGCCTTTCATCGTGTTTTTTGTGGTGTGTTATCAGATAGGTGCCCATAATATTGTCATATTTTCTTTCTGTTACTGACTCTTGTATCTTGTGAAGCTTAAATCCGGGTTCTTCATCATTCCTGTTCCCTGGGGGTCAATGTTGCCCCGGGGCAACTCAGCACATGGCTTCAGGTACCCCTTCCAGCCAATACTGACCCATGGATCGTTCACTACATCCTCCAGCACTGTTCTTTGGCTGGGGTCAATGGTCATTAATTTTTTTTAACACTTTTTGACATTCTACAGTCATCAAGTATGGCACATAGAACTGCCCATTCAATATACACTGCTTCAGTTCATTGAAGTTCTCCCCATGTACTGCAGTTTCCCTGTCACCACCTGTAGAGAATGACCCCCAGGCTCCGGACATCAACCTCCGGGCCATCGTAGGATTGGAGCTACAAGATCTCTAGAGCCACATGGGAGACGGTGCACAGAAGGTGTGCAGTTTATGGTCTGGAAGGTCCGTGCTGAAGCCAAAGCCTGCCAGTTTGGTATTTAGCTCACCGTCTATAAGTAAACATATTCTCTGGCTTCAGGTCCCAGTGCATGATTCTCCTCCAGCGGCAGTCCTGTTACCGCTGATTCCATTTGCAGGAGCGTGGCTCGGGCTTCCTCCTCGGTGCGTGGCAGTAGTCCTCGAGATAGTCCAACAAGGGCCCTCTGCTCACGTGCTCCATGAGGAGAAAGCATTGATCCCAGGTGACAGTCACCTCAGATAATTTGGTGACGCTGGGGTGATTTAAGCTCTGAAGACAATGAACTTCTTGCAAAACTTCAGAGAAGCCCCGCTGGCTCGTGATTTTCACAGCCACCTCTGTGCTGGTCAGAATGTGCCAGGCCAACCTCACTTGGCCAAGGAACCCTTGCCGGTGGTATTCAGTAGGGTGTAATTGCCAATGCAGCACTCCTCCTTGGCAGAGATGGCCGCAGAGTCATTACACATGGTGACTTCAAAATAAAAACCAAAAAGTTTGAGAAAAATATTTAAAAACAAAATAAAAATAACAAACTAAATAAAAAGAAAAACAAGAAAAAGAAAATTAAAAATAAAAACAAAAAGTTGAGAAAAAGAAAATAAAAAAACTGAAGAAACAAAACTAACAAAATAAATTTAAAACAAAATAAGAAATACAAATAAGAAAAATTTTTTAATTTTTTTAAATTAAAAAAAAACAAAAAACAAAATGAAAAAACAACAACAAAAAAGACCAAAAGTGAAAAAACAAGTCCAAATCTAACAGGTCACCACAATTCAGCTTCCTGGGCTATAATCAACGAAAACCTCACTCCAACCGGAAGCTTATGTGGGAGTGACTTATAATTTCATCACATCGGCGCCTTATGAGGTCAGAGCAAGAAACGAGCCAATCACTGCTGGGCATAAACTACAGTGGTTTTCTCACTTTTTGGTCTCATGACAGTTTTACTCTGGAAAAAAAATTAAAGGATCCCCAAAAAGCTTTTTTTGTGTGGGATGTTAAAGATTGATATTTATTTTATTAGAAATGAAAATCTGTGTAAGATGCAAAAAAAAAAGAAAGAGAGAAAGAAAGAAAAATGAAAAATCTGACTTATCCTCACGTTCCAGGTCTCAGTTCAAATATCACCTGCTTAGAGAGGCTCCCCGACCCACCCGAGACCCTTCCTGCCGCACCCAGCCCATCCCTTTTGCCACTGTCACAGCATTGACCTCAGCGCACCTGGTTCCAGGTCACTGTCCGTTCTTCCCCTGAAGGGAGGAGCATGACTGTAGTGGTCACTGTGTCTAGCACAGTGAGTGGTAACAAAATAAATATTAATAAATAGTTGTTCACTGGATGAATAGAAGAGTCTGGGGGAGCAAAAGAAAATATGACCAACTGTTTATTTAATCAGAGTGATTCGTAAGTATCTTTAAAAAGTGCATGCCTGTCTTCGCTTGGCTTTTCAGGCAGATAAGCAAGGAGGGAGGAAGGCTGAAGTCTGGGTTTGCAAGTGTGTGGGCACCTAGTGAGCCTGAGGGGAAACAAACCAATGGGAGGGAGCCTTGCTGTCAGGATTAAAGGAGGCCGGCCCCCGCATCCAGTGGCATTTGCCCAAGGATGCCGTGAGTTTGGACCTGCAGTGAGGCTGCATGGTACTTTCACACTTTGAAGATCCACGTCCAGGTAACAGAAAGGATTTCTCCAGTGACCCTGAGTAGGCCTTTGAGGTAAATTTCCGTGCCTCTTAAAGGAACCACACACACTCAGAGGAATGGCTGCTGCCCAGAGCCCCTTCCTATCGGTGAAGGGGCCAGGGCCTGCCGGTTCACAGGCACCCTGCCAGGGAAAGGCGCCCACTTTGACAAGGAAGCATTTTTGCCTGTTTTGTCTGCAGTTGCTTGAGCAGTCTCGTCTGAGACACCTCCTCCGGCCGCGTCGAGCGCTTCCTTCTGCCTCCCCTGCAACCAGCCCTGGCACGCGTGTGGGCACAAGGGACCTTTTCACATGATGGCTGAGCGCCCAGCAGGGAAACTTAAGTTGCCACCTCTTCTTTTGTTACATCTGAAAGGGGCAATTAAATTGAGCAACGAAGTCCAACCCCAACCTAGCATGCAAATGGTTGACCTTTGCTTTGAATGTACTTCATGAGCAAAACCAGATTGTGTGGCCTCCAGCCGCCTGAGTCTCCATCTTCTTTTTAGCATTTTAAATGGAGACTTGAAGACACGACTGGCGGGGTGGCGGTGGCGGGAGGTCCAGGGTGCTGGGACTCGGAGTATACAATGGAGCCACCATGTGGTCCAGCCGGTAGTCTCAAGGCGGTGAACTGTCAGGCTTCATTGGCCTCAAAGCTTTTCCTGGGGCTACTCATGACCTGATCCCAAGCACCCCCTGCCACCTTGGGGCACATCAGAGAACCCACCCTCCTCATCTGCACCCTTGCCACCTGTCAGGAGATGATCCCCTTTTCTCAAGGAAGCAAACATACAACAGCCACAGTCAGTGCGACAGAGGTGGACACCAGATGTTCCTGGGGATAGAGGAGGTCCCCCCGCCACCTGCCCAGGACGGGGGCAGGCCTATGCAGCCTCCTGGGAGAGTCAGTGCCTGAGCTGAGTCATGACAGCCAAGCAGGACGGAGCCAGGGGGAGGGTGAGAAGCCACTCCTGCCCAGGAGCAGGGTGGACCTGCACCCAGAGCTGACAGAGGCACCTTCAGAAACTGGAAGGCATTTGGTGCTAGAAATTGAAGCCAGCCCAGAGCCTCAGGTCTTCTGGGCCGCCCTGAGGGAATTGGACCTTATTCTGAAGGATGGGACTTAGAGCAAGACAGTAAATATCATGCTGATTTGTGCTTTAAAACACCATGAGGACCGCTGGGTAGAAAATGGGTACAGAGAGCGAGAGGGGGCTCAGGAAGACTGCTCGAGGTCATCCATGTGGGAGCCAGTGAATGGGTTCGTGGCTGTGCCGATGGTGAGGGGAGCGGATTTGGGAAACAGCTGGCAGGAGAGCCAAAGGCCTGCTGTCAAATACGGGGAGGGAGATGGGGAAGTGAGGGTGGCTTCCCCTGCAAGGAGGAACTCCTGAGAATGAGTCTCCAGACAGAAGAGCAATGAGCTAATTTAGGGACACACAGTATCTAGGTGCCTGTGGGACAGCCAGGTAAAGGCGTCCGGCAGGCAGTAGGATGGTGGGCGGGGCGCTGAGGAGAGGGAGGGAGTCATCGGTGAAGAGGTGACAGCTTGGCAAGGCCACCCAGGGAGAGCATGTAGGGTGAGAGGAGGAGGCGTGCGGACCCTCAAGGCTGAGCAGAGAAAGAGGAGCCTGCAACGGAGACAAAGGAAGAGCAGCAGAGAGGGAGGGGGGCCACAGCACCCAGCGAGAAGTTTCCAGAGAGAGAGGGGATCCACCATGCCCCATGTGGGAGATGTGAGGAGAGACAAGGGCACGAATGTCTCATTGGATCGAACCAGCAGAACCTTCAGGACACAGTTGAGAACGATCCTTCGGGCGTGGCCAGAGCCCCAGCCTCGCCGGAGAAGGTTGTAGTGAGAGCAGGCAGGAAAGTGACCAGAGCTAAGCTTAGACGATTCCGTGAAGGAAAGCCCGTGAAGGGGGCCAAAGGGGGGATGCACCTGTGTTTTTCATTATTAGATAAAAATGTAGTTGTGCGGCATTGTGTAAGCCATGAAACATAATGATGAACTAAACAGTAAACCCACTGTCCAACTTAAGAGGTCGTGGTCAGCTCTGCTTCAGGTGGCCCTATAGGCCAAGCTCAGTTCTGCTCCATGTGCCTGGCAGAGGGCACAGTACCAAGGGAAGGGACACTGGCTGCCAGGGCCTGGCCACCCACACAAGTGGGGCACGGGTACAGGTTGCTAGAGTTGGGCCAGGCTCTGGCACTGTGGCACTAGACGTTGACGGCTAGGTCTGGGTGTGCAAAGACCAGAGCAGGATCGTGCTTGTGGCCTGTCCATTTTCTAGCCAGCCATCCCAGAGCCCCACCCCCAGGGCCGAGCTGGACAGATGGGGTGAGAAAATGAGCCAGGAGCCATTCCTGACCTCCAGGAGCTCTCCCCAGACAGGACGTGGTAGGAGAATGAAAAAGAGTCAAAGAAAAGCAAGTCATGCCTGAGCCATGACCAGAGCTGCGCATGTGATGTGCAGGGCAGATGCCACCCTAACCCTCCCTTCTGTACCCTGGCACCACCATGCCGGCCTACCCTCTGCCCTCTGCCTCAGTATGGCCTCTTTGGCTGAGACAGCCTCTCCTGTGTCTTTACATCTTTCCTGACTGAGGGTGACATCAGGCCCAGCTGGGCAGGGAGCCAGGCCAGTCACCGTAATTCTGAGCAAAATGCAATCCTCCTGATGCTGGAGGCCCTTGGAGGATCCTGGTGAGTCTGGGTCTCCATGACAACACAGAGGGCCTTCTGTTCGGATGTTCAGGGAAGTCACGTGGGAGACGGTTTGGGAGCACAGGGTCTCTGGTGGCAGTGGTTGCATCACAGGGTTATAGAGAAGGACTCTTAATTCCCAGAGGCTTAACACCTTTTCAGACTCGAGTCCTACGTTGAACTGCAGCAGGAAGGCTGCAGTCCTGGCCACACCCTCTCCTTCTAGTTCTCTGACCTCAGAGAAATCACTTTTTCTTAATGAGCTCCCTTGTCCATACATTGGGGATGACGCCGCCCCTGCCAACTCTCAAGCTACTGTAAAGATCAGTGAGATTTACGTAAAGGGCCTTATCCCCTATAAAGTGAGACTGTAGACGTGGCCGCTCTCGCCTGAGGAGTCCACAGGCTCTCGCTTGCACAACGGGGACATCGGAATAAAATCCCAACCATAATTAAAGTGCGCACATCGGTGTCATTCGGGGCAGTGTGACACGGTGGAACAAAAAGCATCACATTAAACAGTGACTGGGTTCAAATCCTGTCGACCACACTTTGGCCATGTGATCCTGGACAAATCGTTAATTCCTCATCTGTGAGGTGGGGCTAGTAGCCCGTGCTTCGTGGGTTTGCTGTGCATGGGAAGTGAGCTAACATTTGGAAACCCTCTATCACACACAGAGAAGGCGCTCTGTAGGCGCTGACAGGCGTTGCTGCCTCCTTGCATCCTAGCAGGGCTGATGTTTATCTAAACTGCCCTCCTCTCTGCTCTGTGCCTGCAGGTCCGGCCTCTGTTGACTCGTGAGGAGCCACCACGGCCCACCGAGATGTCCCGGCACCACAGCCGCTTTGAAAGAGATTACCGGGTGGGCTGGGACCGCCGCGAGTGGAGTGCCAATGGGACGCATGGGACCACCAGCATCTGCAGTGCCACCGCCGGAGCTGGTGGCAGCACAGCCAGCAGCCTCAGCGCCCGGCCCGGCCTCCTGCCACTTCCAGTGGTGCCCTCCCGGCTGCCCACGCCCGCCACAGCCCCCGCTCCCTGCACCACCGGCAGTGGCGATGCCATCACCAGCCTTGTGGCCAGCTCTGCCTCCGCCGTCACCACCAAGGTAAGACCTTGTGTCCTCTCTGAGTAGGCCTGGGCCAGCCCCACAGGCTCACGGCCTGCGCACTGAACACTGCGTGCTCCAGAGTGTTGGCATCCCCAGAGCTGGGCTGGACAACTCTTTGTTGGCGATACAGGATCCCTAAATTGGTGAATTTAGACCAGGCAAGTCCTCCTGGAGTCACCAGTAACTTGGGCTTGCAAGAAGGTACAGACCAGCAGTAAGTCATAAATGGTCATAAAGCTGCCACTTGGGACTCTGAGAATTCTCACACCCACTGTCCCCTCCAAGCCTCAGACAACCCCATGAAGTCAGTTCTTTTGTCCTGCCCACCTTAATGGTTAACACCTCGAGTCTGTGAGAGCTCGTCAAGGTCAGGGACCCAGGCTTTGGGCCCCAGCAGTCGGGCTGGGGAGGGGCGTTAGCTTCGTGTCGTTCCCTCTCTTCTGGAGGCGGCTCCAACCTCAAGAGTGACAGCAGTTACCAGGCTGTGTTGCTAACCGAGATGTCAAAATGAAAATGTCACCAAGGCTTCTGCCTGGCTTCGGTTTGAGCCGGTCCCCGTCCTGCTGCCCAGAGCCCCAGGGCCCATGGCTGGTGGCAGGAAGCCCATTCGTCGTCAGCCTGCCTCCTTGGCCAGCCAGGCAGGGGCTCCACAGGCCACCTGCGCCTCTGCCAGTCATTCAGGGCTGCCTCCCAGGAGCCCTCTCGGAGCCTGAGCGTGCGTATGTGTGCACATGCATGTGTTTGTGCGCCCAGGCATGTCTAGTCTTTTCTTTCCTGCTTTCATAAAAGTTGCCAGAGAAGTTAAAGGCGGGGTGCCCCAGCCCCAGCCATTGTGAGGTGCCCGTGGTGCCGGAAAGCTGCGCTCCAGGTGTGCTGCGCCTTTGTCTCTGCGATTTTCAAAACCCCCTTTCAGCCCTGCTTCCCATTAATAACTGTGAGTGCTGCCGGCGCAGAGCCCAGCAAGGCCCGAGACAATGGAGCGATTGGAGGCCAGCTCGGAGCGCAGTGACATCTTGCTGCAGTGCCTTATTGATTTTATTTTCCTGTTATGAAAACACCATCCCCCTGGGGTGGGGAGGGAAGGAGTGTTGGATGGGGGAGAGGAGATGGAAGACTTATGGGCATAATGCCCCCAGACTAGCTGAACACATTCCTCCCCTGGGCGCCAGCCCCCGGGACTGCTCCAGTGTGGCGACCTCTGCCCAGTGGAGCCAGCTGCCTGTCCTGCCGACCACATCTGGCAGCCACCGGGCAAGGCCAGCTGTTGGCCATCTGGAGAAGGGCAGAGTCTGGAGCTGACTGCTGGGTGCTGCAGGTTGGGGGAGAGAAGCTGGACCTGCGAGCCCACTTCACGGTTTCTTCCCTCTCCAGGATGGGGGCCTTTTTAGGGGAGCCGCGGAGACCCGGTAGTGGGGGCCTCAGCAGGGAGCTGCCTTGCCCACACAGCTTCCACTTGGCTCCCAGGCAGCTCAATATTCGCCATCCCTGCCTGGCCGGGGCCCAAACCACAGCACGTGGGAGGAAAGGAACCCGGCCTCGGACAGAAAACAACAGCTGGGCCGGGCTGAGGCGGGCGGCCGGGGCGGGAGGGCAGGACTGAGGCCGGGGCGAAAGTTCGTGCCTGCGAGGACAGCCAGCTCCTTGGCACGGTTCTCCTCTGTAACCGGCTCCAGCCCAATTTCATCCCTGCGGGAGCTTGTCCTGTGCAGCGAAGGTGCCGGGTTCGCCCTGGCATCGTCAGGCGCTCAGGAGACCGGGGTGCGCGGGGTTAGAGGTAGGGCAGCAGCCAGCCGTGGCTCCTGTCCCGGAGACTGTTACTGAATTCGTGTCGTGGTGGCTTTCTGCCATTCTGCCCTAGCTGCTGCCCCCCGGTGCCTGTCCCCCAGCGTATTTGTCCCACCCCATGCGGGCACCACACCAGCTGACAGGCAGCCGGACTGAGCTATCTGCGGTTTCCCTGGCCAACAAGCGGAGTGTCTCCCAAGCAGCCCAGGGCGGGCCCCTGCCCTCAGGGAGTTCCCGGGGCTGGGATATAATGAATCTGTGGCCTGGACAGTGTGACCAAATGACCTGAGAATGTCTCCCCCGGTGAGGTTACTGGCAGGGGCAGCTTAGTGGAGTGGGTAAACACAGACTTGGGAGCCAGGCTGCCCGGATTTGAATTCCACTCCATCATGTTCTAGCTGAGTGACCCGAGACAAGCTGCCCGCCCTCTCTGGACCTCAGTTCCGTAAAATGGGAGCAGTTAGCAGCACCCGCCTGCCAGAGTTGCTGTGAGGGTTGGGTGGGCTAAAGCACGTGTAAAGCGCTCAGAGCAGAGCCAGGCCTGGGCCATAGCAAGTCCTTTATAGGCGTTGTTGTCACGGCCATCACCCTGGTCACTCTGACCCAGGCGAGACCTATGGGACAAAGTCCATGCCCCCGTAAGGAAAGGCGATCATTTCCAGCTTCACCAAGGGAGACAAGGGAAGTCTTCAGATAAGACATGGGAGCTAGGCCCCAAGCAGGAGAAGGAAATTGTGTTTTTGAGTGGTTGGGGCTCAAGGTGACATAGTGACATAGAGGGACGTTAGGAGCAAGGTAACATGGCAGCAGAGGGGCCAGAAAGAAGAGGGCTTCTCGTGGGCCCCCAGCTGAAGCTGCCTCAGCACCCCTGGTAAGCCAGGTGATGAGCAAAGGGATTTCAAAGCTATTCCCAGCCATGGGGTGCTTTCCTGAAAGGAGAGCAAGGCTGAGACCCTGCTCGGGTGGGAGGGAGGGTGGGGGTGGGGGGGGAGCTGTGCAGAAGCCCAGAGCAGAGCTGCGTGTGTCTCTGCGGGTGTTCCTGCGGCCCCAGAATATGGTAGCCTTTTTGAATGTATTGGCCCGACTGCCTTGGTGAAAGGCCTAGTGCTATATGTGGACCAGACCTCCTCCCCTCCTCACCCCCAAGGACAAAACGTCAGCACTGTCAGGCCTTAGCATCCCTCCTTGGGGGGTGGGGGGGCTGGGCATGGAGCAGGGTGAGTGTCATATGGTCCGGGGTCTGGAGGCAAGCCAGACCACCACTGCAGTGGACAGGCAGCCTGCCCCTTCCCGCCTCCTCCCTACCGCCCCGAGGGCCTGGTCGCCGGCTCATCCCCCGTGCCGGCTGCTTCTACCAAGCCATGGGGATGCCCCAGATCTCAGGGGTGGGCAAGGCTGGCTCTGCTCCCTGCGGCTGGTTAGTGAGGTGATGACGATTCTTATTGTCACTGCTACCTTTGGACTTGAGTCGATTTTTCTGTTTCTTCATTTTTCTGTGGCCTGGGGATTTCTTGCAGGTTTTCGAGGAAGGCACGGGGGCCACTGAGGCAGGGGAGGGCCTGGCCAGAGGCAACACGCATGTGCACTCATGCACACCACTCTCGTACATGCTGATGGCACAGACCAACTGCTTCCTGGGGCCCTGGATCAGCTTTTGAACACTCAGGACTCAAGCCTCCAGGGCCCAGGAAGAGCCAGGGACCCTGCCCTCCAGCCCTTCTGTTTTGAGGTCAGAAAGTGAGGCCCAGAGAACTTGCCAAGGTCCCTTCGTGAGTGAGAAACCGAGTGGGCCGGGCATGGCTCCATTCCCACCCCAGGCTGCCTGGCGTACTGTTGCCTTCACCATGGTAACCGCTATTGCAGCACCGTTAGGGGAACTTGCCCCGTCTCATCCACCTGCTGTCAGCAAGCACCAACTTTCAGTAAGAAAGTGGGCACATGGCACGTCCTGGAATAACTTGTTCCATGTCATTTCATTGTCATATTGATAAGGAAAAAACCGATTCCCAGCGGGGCCCACTGCCTGTGTGGAGTTTGCATGTTCTTCTCAAGTTTGCCTGGGTTTTCTCCGGGGACCCCAGTTTCCTCCCACACCCTGAAGTCCTGCATGTGAAGTGAAGTGGCGTGTCTACATTGTCTGAGTGGGTGTGGGTGCGTGGGCGCGGCCCTGCGGTGGAACAGCGTTCAGTCCAGGGCGGGCCCCTCCCTGCGCCCCGAACTGCCAGGAGAGGCCCCAGCTACCCAGGCCCCTGAATGGGAATAAGTGGGTTGGAAAATAATTCTTGTTTTTATTCATCTTTCTTAAATATATATGTGGCTCACATTTATTTCAGTGTTTAATATGAGAAGTGTTTTTGGGTCTTTATTTATAAGTTTGGTGACATTTTTGTGACCAGAAATATGCCATGGAAGCTTAACTCTTGTTTATATCAAGTAGCCTCTGGTAACACTGATTTATTACACATGATTTCCTTAAAGTCGCGGTTTCCAAGAACCTATCCACAGCGATAGGTGAGGACTCACTGTATTTACCACCTTAGTTATGGGGGGAGAATTTAGGCCAAAGATTATGTCACCCCTACATGCACAGCTAGTAAGAGCTTCAAGCTCTCAAGTCAGACAGAACTGGGTTAGAATTCTGCCTTTGCCACTTAGGAGCTCAATGTATCTCTGAGTCTCATTTTGTCTATAAAACAGGAATGATACTGGCATCTTCCTCGTGGCGGTGTTGTGCGGATTAGTTAAATTAATATGTATGGAAAAGCTTAGGACAGTCCAAACCGCTCATTAAGCACTGAATAAAAGTTAAGTTTAGAAAGTTAAATGAGCAAAAAAAATTTTTTTAAAGTTAAAGCAGAGATTTGGTCAGAACAAGTATCCATACATTTGGGGAGAAACGAGTCCTGCTGCCGTCGGTGCTGGTGGGCGATAGGGAGGCTCAGTGGACTATCCCCTGCCCTGACTGATGTGGCCTGAGGTGAGGCTGAGAGCTGGGACAACTCCAGTGGCCCTCAGCTCCAGGCAGTCAAGGCCCCAGGGGGAGGTTGGTCGGTGCTGAGAAGCAAAGCCGTGACTCCACACCAGCCCTGTTTGCGGGATGGGAAGGAAACCGCGCTGCCCCGCAGTGGCAGCTGCATGAAATTTAAATTATTCTCAGCAAACCTGCTTGACAGATGAAACAGAAAACGGACGGCTTCATAAAATGCAATTCTGTTCTTGAAAGAATGGACTTTGCAGAATCCTGGCGGATGTCTGTGAAATGGATTGGGGGCTTTTTTACCTTGTGGTCAGGAGCGCTCATGCTGAAACATTCCCATCGTTCCTGGACGCTAAGCCCTGGAAAATAAATCTGGGCTGTGGAGAGAGAAACTTCGCCTGTGCCCGAGGCCTGAGGAAACCGAAGGAGGCCATGAAGTCTGCAGGCTCCATCCTCAGGGCGCCAAGCTCCCAGAGTTTTGACATTTCTGAGCATTTCAGGCTTTCAGGGTGGACATTTGTCATCATAGAGATGACCCTAGAGACGACGTCCCCCTCATGAACCCTAAATTCTCTGGAGAAGTGTTCTTCTTGGTGGAGCTGGCCTGGGATTTCGATGGGGGGGTCATGGAAAGGAGCGTGAGGCCCCTCCTCCATGCAGTTCCGGGGGCCCGAGAATGGAGAAAGGAGCTTCCATGCGGTGTGAGGATCAGACCCCCTTTCCTCTTGTATTCACATGGAAAGCCAAAAGCTGCCGAATGGGGTCAGTTGGGAGAATCGCTCAAGCCCCATTTGTGGCCAATTTCCAGACTGTGCGTGACTTTCTCCAGAAGATTGTTTCTTGCTCCACACACGAGAACCTGTGATTTCCCTTGTGATAAATTATCAGGCACTGGGAATGCATGTGAGACAACTTGTGCACATTCGTCCTGGCCTAGTGGCTTTTGCCTGCACGTTATGATGCAGCCACAGCTTGGATTGTACCTTCATTGACTTAAAACCCACTTGTCAATCACAAAGTATATACAAAATTTTAAAATACGATGACTTCCAAAGCACCCATTTCAAAACCTACAGTTTAGAAAGAGTCGATCTGAGTGATTTAAACTTAAATTTCTGATTCAGAGGCAAAAACAGAAGCAAAGATTATGTATGTATAAGGGATGAGCCATCATCTTGATTCCAAAGGAAAGTTATTAGAAGAGGTCGTTGACCGGAGCCAGATGTGTATATATGTTAGCTTTGCTGCATAACAAGCATCCCCAAACTTCCTGGCTTAAAACATCCCAGCTCTGTGGGTTGGCTGTCGGCTCTGGCCTGGGCTAACTCGACTGATCTCTGCTGCGCTCTCTCATTGGTCTTTGGTCAGCTGCCATTTGGAATGTGGCTAGTGACTAGTCGCTGATCTAGGATGGCCTCACTCATTTGTGTGCTTAGCAGACTATCAGCCATTCTCCACATGACCTGTCATCTTCTGTCCGGCTGGCTCAGGCTCATTCACACAGTAGTCTCAGGCTTTCAAGGTCAGCAAGAGGACAAGGCTCAGAGCACAAGTGCTTTCTGGGCCTCTACTTGAAGCACTTTTGCTAGAACCCCATTGGCTGAAACAGTCACATGGCCAAGCCAAGTTCAAAGAGTGGCCAAAGAGACCCTGCCTCCTGATAGGAGGTGCTACAACCCCACATTGCAAAGGTGCAGGCGTAGAAGGATGGGAAGCATCATCTGTGATCATTTTGGCAACAGGCCCCCAGTGTTTCCAGCACAATGGCTTAAACACAGTTATTTACCGTCTGGCTTCCATGAATCGGGCAGAAAGGAGAGACAAAGTTTATTACTCTCCTCTACACGGCCCAGTGTAGCGAATCTGGGACACGCCTGACCCACACACCCCTGGGCCTAGACACATCCCGTCCAGACCAGAAGCTGCCTGGTGGGGCCTGCAGGAAGGCACCCAGCAGAGATAGTGTTGCCAGCAAGACGGCGGTGCAGCCGGCCCCGAGGGATCCTCAAAGGGTGCGTTTCCCTTGACAGCCTGTCACCAGCCGGGTATTGGCCCCCAGTCCCGAAGGCTCCAACACTTGACGCTGTCTGCTGCAGAACTGATGGGGCTAGGACACTGCTGTTCCCAGGACATTCACAAGGACAGGTGTTAACCTCCTGATGTAGAATAAAACATCCACGCCAAGGAGACCACCTCGTGGATGTTGACCAGTGAATTTCTCCTGGTGAGAATGCACATGGGAAACCGAATTCTTTTCAGAAGACTTCCTGATGAGCCTGAAATCAGGAACGGCAGCCAGGTATGCGATGCAGATGCTCAGTGACCTGAGGTGGGCAGCCCCGTGACTCTTTACCCTAATAGACCGAATCCCATGCAGTTCCCACAAAACCCTGGGAAAGGTCTGTTCTTAAGTTAAATTAAATGTTCTGAAAACAGCATCATTCAAGACGAACATAAATCTACTTCTTATTCAGTTTTAATGGTTTTCCTTCTTTCATTTAATTACTCATGTTGCAATTAAACAATTTTTTTTTCACTGCAAAAGGACAGTATTTTAGCTACATTATGGGTTTAATAGGCTTTGGAGGACTAGCCTGCAAATCTCATCATCATTTATAACGTTGTTTTTTAACAGGGAAAGTATGTTCCAAAATCTAAACAACCCAATTACAAATGAACTTTCAGAACCCAACGCATTTGTTAACCGGGAACTATCCGTAATGCTAAAAATAACTCAGGGAAATAAACATGAAAAGGAGAGCTTAATGCCCTTCAGTATCGTTTGTTCACCATTAGCATTTACAGATTTAGTTTAATTTCCAGGGGGAGAATTTCCTCCAAACCCAGACTGGCCCTGCCCCGTCCCTCTTTTACTCACCTGCGTAACACAGGCGGCCAAATTGGTGTGAGTCCTCCCAAAGCACAGTGCCACCAAGAAGAGTCATTGCGAAGTCCCTGCAGAGCTCAGCTGATGTCCTAGCAGATTATGGATCAGCGTCAACACTCCATTTGCCGCCCTAAAATGAAGACACAGGAGAACTCTGTGTGCCAATCTAGGTGTAGCCTCAGACAGCCTTGGCGTGTAAACGTGCCTCTTTAGGCAGGAAACCTCCTTTTCCTCTGGCAAATCTAGAGCCCGAGAACTCTGCTGAGCATCCGAGTGTATCCAGAGACCCCTGCCGCACCCCTTTCCGGATCTGGGTAGGAGCCCTGCCTCCCCAGCCCCCCTCTTCTGCTTCCTGAAGGAGATGAATGAATGCTGTTGGCCACTCTGGCACCATGAAAGGGGTCCTTGGAGCTGGGGGGACGGAGGGAGCTAGGTGCGTGTCCTGGCTGCAGACTTAAACTTGACTTAAACTCTTGGCTGCTGGCTGCCACAGTCTCTTAAGGAAAACACTTCTGTCCTCACCCGGGGCCCTGCCTTCCCTGGCCTGCTCCTAACCCTAACCCTCCCCTGGCCTGCTCCTAACCCTAACCCTCCCCTGGCCTGCCTTCTTTTGTCCCGAGAGGGCAACCAGAGCTCCCCTGTTGGGCTACCGACCAGTAGCGGAGGGACTCATTCTCTTAACACATCCCCCGGTTTGGTTTACACCTGGAGGCGGGGAACCGCAGCCCACCACACTCCCGTTGGTGAAGGAGGCTTAGGTGGGGATGGTAGGGGGAAAGTTAAGAGGACCCCAGTCACTCAACCTTTCAGATTTGGGTTCTTTATTTTAAAAAACTTTCATTCGAATGATTGAGAGTGACCTGGGGCAGGAAGGACAGACCCACGAGCCCGGCTTTATGGATGGCCGGGTCTATCAGGAGCATCTGGGTCAGTTCTGTTTCCCATTGGCTGTAGAGTGTGGGCCAGGGCCTGCCTCCCCCACTGCAGGCTTCCCTCCCTAGTCCCGAGTGGATTTGCCTGCCTCTCCGGACACAGCGCCTGGTCCTGGGCCGCAGCTCTGACCCCTCTGCAATCATCTTGGCGATTCCAGGACAGCATCTGCCCTGAGGTTGCCCTGGGGAGGCTGCTCTGAGACAGGGCAGCTTTTCTCCAGATTTAAAAAACAAAAACAAAAAAAAAACTCGAGGCCAGACTGCACTGAGCAGGATCCAGATTCTGGAGCTACTGCTTACGGAATTCCATCATCAGATCAGAAGCGGCCCTAACGCAGGCAGGTGGAGGGTCAGGATTGGGGAGGTGGGGTGGCCAAGCCGGTAGGTGAGTCAGTGGCTCACACCTTCCCTCTTCCTCCCAGAACCTCAGTTCTGTTCAGGTGTCACAGCCTCCCAAGCTCTGGGGGAAGGCAACCCTGGCCCGCACTAGGCTTATGATGACTCTAAGGCAGGCATGGTAATCCCATCCCTCTTACCCATCATTGGTTTAGGAAGGGTCATGTGACCCAATTCTGGCCAACAAAACCTGAAAGGAATCCTGCCGGTGGGGAGGTGGGCAGCACCGAGGAAAGGTTTTCTTGCTTCTGAAGAAGATTCACCAGAGAAAAGTAATCTTTCTTCCTTCGGACACTGTCTTTTTTGGACACACCGTGAGCTGCTATAGCCACCCTGCTACGAGCCTGAGGATGCAGCCAGCACAGGAGGCATGAAGGAACAAGAGAGTTCCTGGAGTGTGGACCCAGAACCCTAGTGCCTCATCCCTGCCTGCGCCGGGCCTTCTCGTTACCTGAGTGAATGCATTCACTCTGAGCGCCCGCGCCAGGACAGAGCGTCCTGCCGCCACGCTCCTGTGTTTCTGCGGGGCCACGTTTCTGTCTGAAGAAAATCCACCAGCACACCGGGTGCCTGAGCCATGGGGTCTTTTGAGAGCCTTACCCCTACCACCCACTTCAGCCTCAATTCCCCAAATGTCAGAGGAGTTCTCGTGCCCCAGGGCCTTGGCACTTGCCGCTCTCCCTCGTCTGCCCAGGAGAGTCCCTGTTCATTCCGCAACTGATAAGCCTAAACGTTACTATCTCTGTAGTGGGGGAAAAAAATGCTATTATTTCTCTTGTTCCCGTAAAACTTTTGTTTGTCCCGATGCCATACCTAGGCTGTGAACGCCATAGGAATAAACTCCATGTGATGCCCGTGATACAGATGTACTCAGTAAATGTTTGAGGACAGAACGAGTGAATTTATGTATATGAATAAATTTATTCATTTATTTGGTCCCTGTTGATGGGGTGGGTGGGACGAATGCCTTTGATATCGTCTCTACCCATATGGCGGGTCAGCTTTCAGAATTCAAAAAGCGAGTCATCTCAGTAGGTGTCCGTGATGGCGAGGATGACGATGGGCCCCCACGGGCCCACTGACGGGACCAGACGATGAACCCACGCCGGCAGGGCAGGCCTTAGGGGTCCAGGTCTTTGCCATGGGTCCTGCACTCACTCCCATCCCTCCAAAGCATTTAGATTCAGAACCTTTTCTTTCAAATATTAGTCTTTCCTTGGGATTTTTCTTTCATTTGCCTGTAACTCTCAGCAGCCTTTTGCCGGGGTTTATTTTATTCAAGGCGCCCGTCTAGTAATTACTTTGTTCCAGGCTCTAATCTAAGCACTTCCCCAGCATTAGCCCTCTGCGGTGACTCTGACTACCGCCCCTCGGAGAGGTGACAGGCTTGTGACTTGTCCAGAAGTCTGCAGCAGGGTTGGAACTAGCCGCTGGTCGACCTGACTCCAGGCCTCTAGGTCTGTACAGGCTGGGCCCCAAACCAGCTCCTTGAAATTTGTCAAATAGGCAACTGGCTAGTTATCTTTCCGCTAACATCTCTCCCCCGTGCTAGCGGCATCTCCTAAACAGATGGCTGTGGGCCGCCCCCGGAAGTCTGTGCTTACCAGCGGTCTAAAGCGGCCGTGAGTGTCAGGAGCACAGCCTGTGTAGGAGGGCAAGGTCCAGCCCCACAGTCCCTCGGGGCCCAGGCCCAGTTCCATTCATGTTCTCCCCGAATGGCTGACCTTTTTTCCTTAATAGCCAAGCCATGTGGGTGGCGTAGACTGTGCTCAGATGCAGGATCTTGGGGACCGTTAAGCCTTGAGGACACGGCCTCTCTCTGTTTCTCAGGGTTTCTTATTTTGGTCCAGGATGTCGTGCATGGCTGATACCTGCCTGAGCAGCTGCCATCCGCACTGCTTTGGCTTGTTCCAGCCCACAAGGATAGTCAAGGCCATCACTACAGCCCGCAAGTATTTCAGGGTGGGCTTGGAGCAGTACCCAAGCTCAAGGAGGCAGCTTCCTCTTGTCATTGGTCCCTCAGTCATTCTGGGCTGGGGACTGGAGGTGCCATAGAATCACAGGCTTGGACGGAGTTGGAACAGCCGCCTTCTCCATCAATTCAGCACTGCTCTGGGGGAACAGAGAAAAAGAAAAGGTTTCTGTTGGTTACGGGCTTTGTCTCCAGCCCCCTCCCTATCGGGGGCCAGCCCTCCTGGAATGGAGGGGAAGGCCACATCTGAGGAGGCTGCCTGAGGTGAGGAAAAAGCCTGAGGCTGAGGGCGGGAGACGGGGTTCAGGGCCCATGCCCACACTTCCTTTACTAGTAACATCAAGTCAGGACACTGAAGCTTCCTGGGACTGAGTTTCCTGGCCGATGAGATGGACACAACAATGCCCCCTCCGCCCGACTGTTATGAGGTCTGCATGAAACAGCCAAGCAAAAGCACATTCGAAAACTAAATGCCCCAATTCGCAGAGACGGAAGGCATAATAGTAGCTTAGAGATTAGAGGTTTCGAAGGGCTGGAGTGGGGCGCGGGGAACGGGGAGCTCGTGTTTAACAGGCACAGAGCTTCTGTTTGGAAAACAGAAACTGTTGTTGGGAAAGTTTTGCTGATAGATAGTGGTGATGGCTGCACGGCCTTGTGATTGTAATGAATGCCGCTGAATTGTACACTGAAAAGTGGTGAAAATAGCCAATTTTAGGTCATTTCTATTTTACCCCAACACAGGGGGAAAAATTTTTACATAAGGAAATGCTCCGCCATCAAAGAGGAAAGAATATTTCCATAAGTGCAGGGAGAGTCGACGCACCAAGTAATTTCCTTTATTAAGAGAAATGGAAGTGCCAATCACAGTGGTCACCGTGGAGGCCAGCCAGAGGATGGCACTTACTGCAGACCAGCATGGGCTTGATCTAAGTGGGGGAAGAACTCCTGAGGCAGGGGCAGGAGGGCGGCCCAGCCCCCAGGAGGACCGCCTGGGTAATTGTGGGGTTGTTGTCACCAAGGACTCCCTGTGGCGACTCAGGGCAGCCTGACTGCCTTGGCGGGGAGCTCAGCCATCCCACTCAGTCCTCTCGAAGGCAGCGACCCCACAGGCTCAGGGGTCACCTGGCACCAGTGAGGTGACCACCACACACAGTGAGAAGGCCAGGCCTTTGAGGAGGAGGGTCCTGGGGGAAGCTGGAGCCATGGGTGGGCCTATCGGCGGTCATTTTCTCCAGCCCGCCACGAACTGGGGCTGCGGGGGAGACCTCAGCTGCACTGTGTTCGGCAGTGGTTTGTAAATCTCACGGCAGCTAGGGTGCTGCCAGCTATAGATGGGGACCTTTCTGGTACTTTAACCCTGTGCACGCAGAAGCTATCTTAGGAAGCAGCTCAGGGCTGCCAGCCAGCCCGGACACGACGCATGTCCTTGGGGTTGCCGCCACCCCCATCACCATCATCACCATCACTGATGTTAACTGAGTGCTCACCCTGAGCCAACCAGGGCTCTCAGCGCTTCTGCCTGTGTTAACCCCCCGCATCCCGCAAGGACAGTAGGAGGCAGGTGCCGTGACCGACCTCATTCTCTAACCACAGTGAGGCTGTGTGGGGCCCAGGCTTGCATGGCTGGCACGGGCTGTCCAGCTCACTGTTCCTTATATGACGCCGTGATGTGGAGACATGGGCCTGCGGTGGGGTGAGGACACATGGTGCTCTGCAGGTGAGCGTGGTCCTGAGGAAAGAGCCGGGGAGCAGGAAAGACTCAGGCCACCACCAGCCACCCCGACTGTGCTCAAGGGCCTTGACCTCCGTCTGCCCGGCATGGCGGCCTCCACCCAGCCAGGAGCAGAGAGGTTCCACAGTGCCAAGGCCTCATGTGTCAGGACTATGCTGACCGTCTGGTTTTTATCCCCCCACAATGTTGGGCTGCAGAGAGGACATGGGGCAAAAATACACTGTCCCCCTAATTCCTGTTCACGGGAATGCAATCATGGCAACTTGTCATCTGCCAAGATTAGAAGGGAATAGTGTGAATATTGTGTTCTAAAGGCATTAAAGAGGCGTTATGAATTATAATTCTACTGCACCACATCGTATTCCTTGTAAATAATTGAGGAAGAAACTAGTGCTCAAAATTTGGGATTATCCGTTTTTGAGATCCCGGCAGTTCCCTCTCCAGGCTGATGGGGCCCCTGTTCATCTGGCAGCTCCCACAGCTACGGGGAGAGTCTGCACCTGGCAGGTCTGAAAGCACTGTAAATGAGCATTACGCTTCCAGAAAGACTCTTCCTCCCAGCAGAAATTAGTAACTGCCGCCTCCAACACGAGACTCTGGGTTTTTCTTGCATAATCTTCCCGAGTCCAGATATTTATATCCCTCGCCTCCAGTCTCTGGAGCTCCAGCTTCATGGCTGGGGCCCAGGCGGGCCTTGGTGCGCCTCCGAGTCCGCGGCAGCCTGCCCACGGCCGCTCAGGCCCGCCTCGGTGGCAAGGACCTGAGCACCAGACAGGCGTGGTCAGGCAGCTGGTTCAGCATCCACAGCGTCAGCCCTGGCAGAACAAGCTCTGGCCACACAACACCCATCTCTGGTGGGCTTCTCAGTCCTGCTCTGCCATCCTGGCTGTGCTACCTCTTAGTGCCAACCCCCAGTCTCTCCCCTGGCCCTGTGAAAGGTAAACGGGGCTTCCTGGCTGGGACCAGTTTCTATCTTTTGTTATCAAAGCCAAGAACTTAGCTTGGAGCAGGGGAGCGGCTGCCCCTAAGGAAAATCCGAAAGGAGAGTAGGGGAAGGAGCTCTGAGTCTTTGCCCTACATGCAGAACTGACAGCTCAGGTGGACGCTCATCCTGTGTGCTGGCTTTGACTGTTCAGGAGCCCCTGTGTAGCTGGCCCTGCCCCGTCTAGGGGCTCCAGGGGCTGAAGAAATTCTCCTGTGACCATTGTCAACTTTGTGGCCAGATCTGAAACAACTGGTCATTGGTAAATCAGTGACTCCCCCTCGTCATTAGAGGTTTTGTTCCAGGATTTCAAATCTGAAGTCTGTGGTTGGCATGCCTGGGGGCGACCAGGAAGAGGAGAACGGGCTGCCATTTAAGAAGCAGTCAGGGCTGAGACGGTTTTTGTTTTGGTTTGTTGTTTTTTTCTTTATGTGGAGGGTGGAATGATCAGTTGGTTAACCAATCGCATTAGTCAATCCTGGTTGGGAGACCCGCGGCACACCACATATGTAAGTGCTTAACACACCTCTTTGCCAGCACAGTGATGGGACTGGAAACTCACACTCCAAATTCCGGCTGCCCAAGTTCAGATCCCGGCCCTTGTATTTTCTAACTGTGAGACCTTTAGCAAGTTACTCACCATCTCAGAGCCTGGTTTCTGCTTCTGTACAATGGGATAATAACACCATCTATTTCATTGGGCTGTGGATGGACGGGGGTGGGGGAATTAAGTGAATTAACAATGCAAATGTCTACACCAGTGTCTAGAGTTTAGTACATACTCCGTCAGCGTGACCGGTTATTATTACCCTGGCCTTCAGTAAGCAGCCTTCGCCAAACGATCCTGTCGTCTTTGGTTCTGAATTGCTAGCTTCTCACACCTGCCTTCTACGTGCTCAGAAAATATGTGTTGAGCTATCAAAGTGAATTGTGGGTAGAAGAAGGTGTAGTCATGGAAATGCACTTGCTTTGCTAAAAAAAAAAAAAAATAGCCGTGCACTTTTGAAAATCATATTCCACTTGTCCGCGGTCATATATTCTCATCTTGGCAAAGCTCCGTGACGGCCTCTCGTGCTTTGGGCGGCATCTCAGTGATGGCAGTCAGTAGCCTACAAAGGCATGACATGCAGATTTGAAATGCACGCAGCTCCTCACTAATTCAGGAGAACCCCGAGTGAGGCACCGCGCACAGCAATTGCTGTGCGTCCATGACACGAGAAATCATCTCCCGCATCGATGATCTCAAGTCCGGAGCCTGTGCCCTGGGCAGGCCTGAGTTCCAACCCGCCTCCTGTTGTTGGTGGCTGTGGTGATAGTCGTGTTTTTGTTGTCGTTTTGTTTTGTTTCCTTATCATTTACAGAGGCCCAGGCCAAGCGCTTTACATGTTTTATCTCAGGTCTTACAACAACCCCGTGTGGGAAGCCGACAGTTACCCCCATTTTACACGTGGGGGTCTGAGCTGCAGAGCCTGAGGAAAGGGCTCAGCGCCCCGGCTCGTAAGTGGTAGAAGCGGGTTTGAACTGGGGCCTTTCTCGCTTCGAAGCCCACGCCTCTGACGCCCAGTGCTTTTTCCTAGGCCTGCCCTTAGACATCTGCCAGCAGCCTCAGTACGAAATGCCCAGAATGAAGCTCCACATTCTCAGCCTCAAACCCGCATCTTCCTCCCTACACACCCGGCTCAGAGGCAGGTCCACCATCCACCCATCGCTGCCATCAGGTCCACCTTCAGGTGTTGCTCCAGCCCATCCACTTCCCACCATTGCCACTTCCACGGCCACAGTCCAGGCCACATCGAACCTCACCGAGGCAGCAGAGATAGCTCCCCCGCCCACAACCCTGCCTCCAGTGTTCTCACTCCGTCCCATCCACTCTCCCACCACTGCAAACAAATCTGATCTTGTCACACCTCTGCTTTAAAAGAAAAAAGACCAAAAAGTGCAATTACTCCACACTTGCCCTGAAGATAAAGTGGCTTGAGGCCCTTGGGTGTCCCACCTTTGCTCACCTCCCCAAGCATCGCCTCTCACCTGCGGATTTCCACCCCACCCCCAACCCCCTGTATCCTACATTTCCACCAAAACGTCATCTGCAAGCCCCAGTTCTGAGGTGGGCGCGTCCGGCTGGAGCGTGCACATGGGCCTATGGTACTCTGCCCGGCAGAGCGTGGGAAAGAACACAGGCCTTAAAGACAGGCTGCCCAGGGCTCATGGCATCGGTAGGTTGCTGAACCATTCTGCGGCCTCCCTCTCTTGGTCCGTAAAACAGGGATAACAGCATATTTAAGGTACAGAAGTTGTATATGAATTAGGGAAATTTGAAGTAAAAAAACCTAGTCCCTCACTAGGCAAACAAGGGTGATCCGTAAGTGCTGGGGATGGGGGTGACAGTATGTGAAATATGAGTCTTCTCTTCAAGACAAATTCCTGTGGGCTGATTTTTTTAAGTGGACTCTTGTCTGAGAAACACAAAGTCTGAGTGTTTAAACCATGTCTTGCCGGTTTTTCCCGTTTCCCCTGCGAGCGTCACAGAGCTCTCGCCTTGTGGCGTCGCTGGAGTGGAACTCCGGCCTCCTCCTAGTGTGAGTGGCCAGCCTCTCCTCACAGCCCCCACCCCCACCAACCTGGGGTCCTGCACACCGTGGATTCCCTCTCATTCATTCAGCAAATGTGCACACTTGGTTTACTAAGAAGGTCCTTCTGGCCCAGCCGGTTTGACATGGATTTCTGTGAGGGCGGCTTCCCTACTGGAGAATAACCCCAGGGCCCTTCTCCTCAGGGGCACCCTGTTTATGATGAGGATACACCCAGTGACAGGCAGTGACAGCCCGTAGAGCTTCCACTGCAGCCACACATCCCTAGCTTGGCATCGGGGAGTTGCAGAATCACTGTGTGTTTAAGCCCTGGTGTTTGCCTTTGAAGAAGTGGGTTGAGTTCTGATGACTTGAAGGGCAGCCTGTCCTCCAGCCCTCCCCATTCGAGTCCATCCCTCCGCCTGCTGCCCCAGCCTTGCTTCCCTCAGATGCCACAGGAGACAGGGGAGCAGAGGCCTCGCTCAGAGGTCGCACCCCTGCCTCCAGACTCCCACCTCCAGTGCCCCCCGACCCCAGTGCTGTGCTCAACAGGGCAGGCCACAAAACAAGGAAGAAAATCTTTTCAGACTGGAAAAATAGATCTGCTGCTGTTTTATGGTGGTGTCGTTCATAGTTTTCCAACATTTTAATCAGTTTCCTTTTTTCATATAAATGCACCCTGATGTGTTGTGCAGGAAGGGCACAGTTCTTAAGCCTCAGAAATAAAGTAGGGAAATGACAGATTGGCTGTTAAAGCGTCAGCACTCAGATGCGTTTTTATTATTATTGTTATTTAACATTTCTAGGCGCCAACCCTGAGCCAGGAGTGGTGATGGGGGTGGAGAGTAAGGAGGCCCAAAGGTGCCTACGAGTCAGGCGTGGGCGTCAGGGGCTCCCGAGGACTGGCATCTGCTCCTGCGGTGGCCTGAGGCTGCTCTGCCCCACAGGGAACTTCCCAGACTGCAGTCATCCCCCTGCTCCGTGAGCTGAGAACACAATTCACAACCGGGCGCCTGGGCTTTGTGCCCAACCCTGTCCTGTAGCCACCTGTGATGTCACTGAGATGTCTTAGATGTCTTCCCTGGCCACTCGGGCAGGGCTGTGACCTGTCCTTTAGGATGGGTCCCTCCAAAGCAGCACATCTCTCCTTTCAGCATTTGAATCAGTAAGAAACCAGGGTCAACCCTGGCCGGTGGGGGCTCAGTGGACTGAGCCCCATCCTGTGAACGGAAGGGCCTCCTGTTAAATCCCCGGCCAGGGCACAGGACTGGGTCGCAGGCCAGGTCCGCGGTCGGGGGTGTGCAAGAGGCAACCGACTGATACGTGTGTCTCGCACAACGATGTTTCTCTCCCTCTCTTCCTCCGTCCCGTCCTGTCTCTCTAAAAATAAATAAATAAATAAATAAAATCTTTTTTAAAAACTTAGATTTATAAAAAGAAAGCAGGATTAAATAGACAGGACTTTACTTTCAGGGCACTGTCTGTATAGCGATTTGAATAGTGTCCCGCAAATTTTATGTCTACGCAGAGCCTCTGAATGTGGCCTAGTTTGGAAATAGGGTCTTTGCCGGTGTAATTAAGGTAAGGTCCTCAAGATGGGATCATCCGGGATCAGGGTGGGCCCTGAATCTAGTGTCCTTGTAAGAGAAAGGAGAGAGAATCTGACGCATAGGCAAAGAGCAGACGGCCGCGCGAAGACGGAGCAGGAGATCGGAGTGATGCTGTCGTACCCCAAGGGAAACCCGGAACCACCAGAAGCTGCGAGAGAGAAAAGCGTTCTCCCCGAGAGCCTTCAGAGGGAGCGAGGCCTACCGACACCTTGAATTTGAACTTCTGGCCCCTGGAACTGAGAGAGAATAACCTTCTGACACTTAAGCCACCCCGCTTGCGGTCATTTGTTGGGGCCGCACTCCATGAAAGGCTCTCTTCCTAGCAGCTCCTTAAAGGAGGCCCACCTAGTGGGGCTGGCCTTGATGCTAGGAGGCTAGTCGGGGAACACGGGCAGGCTGCTGACCTCTCTGCCGCGCTGAGACGGAACACCATCACACCTTTCTCCTCGAGGTCAGCAAATGTTGCCACAAGCTTTCCAGTGACCAGCTGCCTGCTTCCTGTAACACATGGCCTCCGATTTGGAAAACTTTCAACAGACAATTAAAGCGAGATGCTCCAGGCCTCCCACATCCCTCCCACAACCTCGCAGCATCTCCTCGGAATGTGAGGGCGCCTGGCACTTCCTCTGTCCGAGCTGCTGTCTGCAAAGCAAGCGGGGTGAGACTTCGGCTGTGACCTCCATTCAGAGGGAGCCTCCACTGGGTCTCTTATTCAGCCGGAGCAAGAAAATGGGAATGGACAGCCTCTGCTGGCTCCTCCTCCGGCAGAAGGCCTTTCATCAAACTCGGAGAGCCTTCAAGGAAATCCTTTAAATCAAACAGCCACACAGGCCAAGTCAAAGCTCCAAGCACTGGCTGCTCCCCCTTCTAACTGACTTTCATTCAGAAGGAAATTCTCTTCGCCGCCATCTCTGCGCCTCTGTATCTCGCAGTCACTGAAAGGAGAGAAATTCGCCAGAGCTGTGGGTCTTGGACATTCCACATATTCAAAGGTCACACTCTGGCCATGTTATTCCTAGCAGTCGCTGGTCCCAGGGACCCCAGGTGGGCCCTCCTCGGGCAGAAGGCCCCTCTAAACCCACACACCCACCTAGATGACACGGTACCCAAATGAAGCCGAGGTTTATGGACCTATTTCAGAACATGAGAGATTCCCAGGCAGGCTCCAGTCAGTCTAGCGGGCCTGCGCTGTGTCTTTTCTGCAGCTGTCCCTTGAGTCTGGGTATGAAATTAGATTGCAGCCCAATTGTTTACCCAGCTGTTGCTGGCGGCCCAAAGCCCATACTGGGGCAGGCCGCAGTGCCGGTCAGAGGACATTTATTCTTTAACCACCAGGGACTGGAGCAGAGCCGTGTCCCATGCTCCTGGAAATAGTCACCCTCCTCCCAGATTTGACCCCTGAGGATTAGAAGGACAGAAACTCTGGGAGGAGAGAATCTACATTCGGGAAGCGTCAGAGCTGCCCCGTGGTGCTCACACTGCTAACCTGGGCCTTGGAAGTGACATAACAACTTGGGTTTCATTTCTTTAGAGGAACATGTGAACCATTTGAGCTGATCGCATCCCGCCAGGCCTGCGGTGGCACTGCAACCACACGTCGACAGTGCCGGAGTCCTCAGGCCAGGAGGCTGGCAGATGACCATGAGGGACAGAGAACCCTGGGTGTAGAAAATTACACTCAAATGAGGTGATTACGGGAAAGACACAGGCCATGCTACCCGCCAGACCCCACAGTAGAAACTGCCGCCGGTGGGTACAGCTGTGCAGAGGGACGCGGAGGGTCCCTGAGGACGCCCAAATGAATGAATGGATTGGCTCCACTTTCCCCACTTGCTAGAGACTGCTCCGAAAAATGGTGCCTTTGTAGGCCAGGGCGGCTCTCACAAGCGCTCAGCAACATGGCAGCTGAAGTCGGTATAAGAAGGGAGATAGATTACAGGAGGTGGAATCCGTTACTGAAAGATTCTTGGAGTCTGACAGCGATAGCTGCCGCTCACAGCTAACCGGGAGATTTATGTGACAAGATTATCGGCGGCATTAAGCACATTTAGAAGAGAGGATTATACCTACTTCTGGGTCAGTTCCGTGCCATCAGGCCCAGGTCTGGCCAGCATGTTAACAGATGGGCTGCCGGCTGGACGAAGGTGAAGCTAAATATTTGCACAGTCACGGGAAGCAGGAAGATTCAGATGATGAGTTCAGTGCTCGGTGGCTAAGTTCAAATCCAAGGGAAGGATCTGGCTTAGCGTCTCTGCCAGTGTGAAGAAAGCTCTGTTTCCACCTCTTCCCTTTCTTCTCCCCTCAGCACCCCAGCCCTGGCAGCCTCCCCAGATCTCTGGCTTGGTGACTCCCCTAAACAGGAGGGGCTTGTTGCGAGGCATTAGGAGGGAGAGGCAGGAGACTGTGGAGCCCACCAGCCGCATTCACAGAAGAGAGCTTCTTGGCAACAGCAACCCCCTTGCAAGAGACGGAGTAGCTCTGCCCCAGGAGAGGGTTTAAAATTAGAGCGGGCAAAGCTCCAAAGAACGGGCTTTGGGAGCCGTCCGTGATGGCCTTTCAGAGGGTGGCTGTGATGCGGCCCGATGGGCTCCTTCCATCACTGACGCCGAGTCCAGCCCAGGGCCGGAGCTGTGCAGCCAGTGCGTGAGCGGCCCCCCGGGCAGGCCTCCCTCCCGGACCTGCCTCCGCGCCGCGGGTTGTCGGCCGACCAGACACCCAGAGCTGACGTGAAATGAGACCTTGGAAGACATTACTCTATAAAAATCGGGGTAAAATGTACAGAAACCTAAAATCCACCATTTTCCATTGCACGGCTCAGTGGCATTTAATACGTTCCCAAGGTGGTTCAGCTGTAACCACTGCCCAGTTCTAGAACATGTTTATTACCCCAAAAGAAGACCCAGGCCCATCCAGCAGTCACTCCCCGCCCCCTGCTCCCTGAAAGTCTTACTTTTTAAGGTAACAGCGTGGGCTCATGGAATGTCCACTCGGCGACGTGGTAGGAGGGAGAAGGACCTAGTGCTTGGTGATGTGCCACCTGCGGGAGGCTGCTGGTGCTTATGCCTGAGCGCACACCGCCCTGTATTTTAGTTGCCCGAACTCTCTCTGTGGCCCCCGCAGCCCTGCCAGTGTCCTACTCTGCTCTGTGACCTCAGCTCCTAGCCCAGCAGCTGGCACATGGTGAGCCTCGGCCACACTGCTTGTACAGAAGGATATAAAAACTTATAATTTAGTAGCCGAGATGCTACTTCTTCTTGTTTGGGGACATAACTCTTTGTCCTTGAGCTGTTATACTTTTGAACCCTGCACAGAAAGAAGCAAAACCCAGAGTAGGAAGAAAATGCCCTTCGCGTCGCTCCTTTTAATTAGACGCCCCGTTAAATAGTAGCAATTTCCCAGTGTGGTTCCCTCTCAGTGTATCTGGAAGCTCTGAGGAAACTCTTCACCAAGGAAGCCAGGAGTTCGTTTTATTCTTTTCCTCCGTATTTTCCTTCGATAGCCAATTTACTTTTTTTTTAACAGTTTGCTCTTTGCCGGTACCATGCGTAGGGATTTGTGTATATAACAAAGCTCTTTCCACAAAGGAGGTTAGTGTGGTGCAGTGGGATCCCCAGGGCCCCCCACTAATCACTTTTGATGGAGTAAGACTTGGGGAATCAATTATTTTGCCTTATAGTCTGAAGAAATTCACTGTTCTCTCACCCTCTTACATGGAAATAGGAACCACCCGGAGAGCTCAGTTCCAGCCCCTCCTCTGCAGCCTCTCTGGGCTGCCCAGCCCTCCCTCCACTCCCTGGAGGGACCTGGAAAGATCAAAGGGACAGATGACTGTGCTTGGCGCCCATTTGTCACTCCATTGGAGCGAACCAGTTGCAGTGTTAACAGTCAGGCCTTGTCCCGTGTTTCATGAATATTTTAGAATGTTTGCTGGCAGAATTCTTCCTGTGCTGTGTCCTCCCCCTCCAGTACGTGTCCCCCATACTCCAGAGTTTAATCACAGCTTCGGGGGAAGGAAGCGCCGCTTCTCCATTAGTCTCCTTTATTAGCCTAAAACATGCCGGCTAAGCTGTTCCGCGTCCAGGGTTCCCAAGCCCCTGTGGTCTTTCTCATAGCTGCCCCACACCGGCCCCTTATGAGGGCAGGGAAAGCGGTTTAGTTTTGATTGACCAAAAATGTAGGGGTTGGGGAAGGAGGAGCCTGCATGCCGGCCACACTGGAACCTTCTTCTTGGGTGGCTTCCAGCCTGTTCTTCTGGGCTGGTTTGTTTCTGAAAGGCCTCTCCTACCCTCCGCTCACCCTGACCCCGGCCCCCACCTGTCTCCCAGATCCCACCTGCAGCCCACACACTCGGGTCAGTCTTCACAGACACTTCCGACACTTGGACTTGACTTGTCCCCTTTGTGGGGACCCAGTGGCAAGGCCTGCCCCTCCTCCTGGCCTCCCGCCACCTCGCTGGTTACCAGATGGGCTGCAGGAGGGAGGCTGAATTGGGAAGAGGCCACTGGGTGCCCAGGCCTCTCCCTTCACCCAGTAGGAAGATGCACCTGCCCACTTGGGAGCAGACGGAGAGGCAGAGTTTTGGGGCTTCGGGACCCCTCACCAACTCCCCAGCCATACCTAGGCCTTCCTGGACCTTCGAGTCCGTTTTCCCTTCTGTGTGGTTTTTCTTTCACATGGTGACAGTGATACCTCCGGGTTTCTCCTCCCCATGATATTTGTGACCAGTCCTGCGGAGGCTCTCCGGGGACAGAGGCTGTCGTCATGGAGCTGTTTTTAGGAGAGACAGAACAACCCACTGTCTCCTTTGCTGAGCGGTCACATGGTCTCCCAGTTTGTGATCAAAAATGAGATTGTGTGTGCAGAGTGCCTCCATGTCCCCCAAATGGAAAACTGCTCTGAATCCCAAATTCCTGACCGGCTGCCTTTGGAAGAGGCTCCCCCTTGGCATACCTCCACCTTGTGCCAGGTGGCACAGTTTGTGAGCCCAGTCACCTCGCACAGGGCAGGCGCCAGAGCGGCCAGGTGAGGGCCGCCTGCAGCCAGAGATGCGTCAGCCGTGTTTACTGAGCGCCTTCTTGGTGCTGGTCTGCGCCCAGCCCTTGGCGGACTCTGCACCGGGCACCTCGGAGCTGAGGCTGAGGTGGGCCCTGCCCCCAGCGGAGCCCAGTGGGGCTCAGGACGGCCAGCATGTTAAACAACATGCAGAAATGTGCAAGCCTTTTCGGGGGGATGTGGCTGATGGTGGCTCAGGAACCACCGCTCCCATCACCCTCAGGTTTCTCGTGGCACCTGGGGGACAGGCAAAGGGCTGGGTTGTATTCACATCTTTGGGGAATGTGGAATTTGGATCCTCTTGGACCCAGGATTCTGATACACACACGCCCACAACACACACTCCT
>PVJD01007691.1:0-80993 GCA_004026545.1 Mormoops blainvillei | reverse complement strand
GTGTTTATGTTCTTTCGAATTAGTGTTTTGGGTTTCTTTGGATATATTCCCACAAGAAGGATTGTTGGATCAAAAGGTTGATCCATTTTTAATTTGTCGAGGTATCTCCATACTGCTTGCCACAGTGGCTGCACCAATCTGCATTCTCACCAGCAGTGCAAAAAGTTTCCCCTTTCTCCACATCCTCACCAACACTTGTTTTTTGTTGATTTATTGATGAGATCCATTCTGACAGGTGTGAGATAGTGTCTCATTGTGATTTTAATTTGCATTTCTCTGATGATTAGTGACATTGAGCATCTTTTCATGTCTATTGGTCATCTATATGTCCTCTCTAGAGAAGTGTCTACTCAGGCCCTTTGTCCATTTTTTAATTGGATTTCTTTTTGGTATTGAGTTTTATAAGTACTATAAATTCTGGATATTAACCCATTATCAGATGTATTAGCAATTATGTTTTCCTGTTCAGGGGGTTGTTTTTTCGTTTTGTTGATGGTTTTCTTCATGGAGCAAAAATATTTTAGTTTGATGTAGTCTCATTTGTTTGGGGTTTTTTGGTTTGTTTGTTTGTTTCCCTTGACTGAGAAAATATATCAGATAAAATATTGCTGTGAGCAATGTTCAAGGTTTTACTGCCTGTTTTCTTCTAGGATTTTTGTGGTGTTCAGTCTAACATTTAAGTCTTTGACCCATTTTGAATTTATTCTTGTGTGTGGTATAAGATGGTATAGTTTCATTTTTCTGCACATATCCATCATTTTTCCAAACATCATTTACTGAATAAACTATCTTTAGCCCATTGTGTGTGCTTCCTTCTTTTGTCAAATATTAATTGACTATAAAGGTGTGGATTATTTCAGGCTCTCTATTCTGTTCCATTGATCTCTGTGTCTGTATTTATGCCAGTAGTATGCTTTGATTTACTGTTGCCTTATAGTATAGTATGATTTTAGGTAGCATTATTCCCCCAACTTTGTTCCTCTCAGGATCATGGTTGCTATGTGGGACCTTTAGTGGTTTCATATAAAATTTTGAAATATTTGTTTTAATTCTGTGAAATATGTCATTGGCATCTTGATAAGAATTGTGTTAAATCTATAGATCACTTTGGATAGTATGGACATCTTAATGATGTTAATTCTTCCTATCCATGAACATGGTATGTGCTTCCACTTTTTATATTTTCTTCAATTTCTTTCTTTAGCGTCTTCTAATTTTCCAAGTACAGCTCTGTTACATCCATGGTTAGATTTATCCCTAGGTATTTACCTTTTTCATAGCAATTGTGAATGGCATTGTTTTCTTTATTTCCTTTTCTGATAGTTCATTATTGGCATATAAAATGCAACTGATTTCTGGATATTAATTTTGTATCCTGCTACTTTGAGGAATTCATTTATTAGTTCTAGTAGTTTCTTGGTGGAATCTTTAAGGTTCTCTATGTACAGTACATGTCATCTTCAAATAAAGTGAGTTTTACTTCTTCCTTTCCAGTTTGGACACTATTTATTTCTTTGCTTATCTGATTGCTATGGCTAGGACTTCCAGTACTATATTGAATAAAAGAGGTGAGAGCAGATATCCCTGTCTTGTTCCTGACCTTAAGGAAAAGGCTTATAGTTTTTGCCCATTCATTATGATGTTGGCAGTGGGTTTGTCATATATGGCCTTTATTATGTTTAGGTATGTTCCCTCAAATCCCACTTTGATGAGAATTTTTATCATAAATACATACTGGATTTTAACAAAATACTTTTTTTCTGCCTCTATTGATATGATCATGTGGTTTTTATAATTCATATTGTTTCTGTGCTACAGTATCACATTTATTGATTTGTGAATGATGTACCAACCTTGAATTCTTGGAATAAATCCACTCAATCATGGTGTGTGATCTTTTCGATGTATTGCTGTATTCTATTTGCTAATATTCTGTTGAGGATTGTAGCATCTATGTTCAGCAGCGATGAACATAGGCCCCACATAGCAACCATGATCCCTATAATTTTCTTTATTTATAGTGTCTTTATCTGGTTTTAGAGCTAGGATAATCCTGGCCTCATAAAATGAACTTGGAAGCCTTCCCTCTGCTTGAATTTATTGAAATAGTGTGAAAATGAGAGATTAGCTCTTCTCAGAATGTTTGGCAAAATTCATCTTTGAAGCCATTCAATCCAGGGCTTATTTTGTAAGAGTTTTTTGATTATTGCTTCAATTTCATTGGGTGTAATCTGTCTATTCAGATTCCTGATTCTTTCTGATTTAGTTTTAGAAGATTATATGTTCCTAGGAATTTATCCATTTCATCCAGGTTGTCCAGTTTGTTGGCATGTAGTTGTTCATAATATTTTCTTACTCTGCTTTGTATTTCTTTGATGTCAGTTGTTATTTCTTCTTTTTCAGTTCTATTTTACATATTTGTGTCCTCTCTCTTTTTTCTTGATACGTCTGATTAAAAGTTTTTCAATCTTGTTTATCTTTCAAAGAACTACCCTTTGGATTCACTGATTTTTTTGTATCATTTTTTAGACTCTATTTCATTTATTTCTGCTCGGATCTTTATTATTTCCTCCCTTCTATACACTTTGGACTTTGTTGTTATTCTTTAAGTTCCTTTAAGTGTAAAGTTAGATTGTTTATTTGAGCTTTTTCTTGTTTCTTTTTGAGATAGGCCTGTAATGCTATGAATTTCCCTCTTAGGATTGCTTTCCAGTGTCCCACAGATTGTGCATTATTGTGTCCTTATTTTCCTTTATTTCAAGGTATCTTTTGATTTCTTCCTTGACCTCATTGTTAACCCATTCATTGTTTAATAACATGTTAGTTAGCTTCCATGTCTTTGCATATTTTTCAGTGTTCTTCTTGTGATTGATTTCTAGTTTCATAACATTGTGGTCAGAGAAGTTCCTTGATATGATTTCAATCTTCTTAAATTTATTGAGACTTGTTTTGTGTCCTAACATTTGGTCTATCCTAGAAAATGTGCCATGTGCACTTGAAAAGTATGTATATTCTGCTACTTTGGGGTGAAATGCTCTGATGATGTCAATTAAATCCATTTAAGTCAGTGTGTTATTTGAGGCCTTTGCCTCCTTGTTGATTTTCTGCCTGGAATATATATCCACTGAAGTCAAAGGGATGTTAAAATACCTGATTATCACTCTATTTCTGTTGATCTTTCCATTTATGTCCATTAAGATTTACTTATTTAGGTGCTTCTATATTGAGTGGGTAAATGTTTACTAGGGTTATATCCTCTTGCTGGATTGTTCCCTTTATCATTATGTTGTGTCCTTCTTTGTCTCTTACTATAGTTTTAGTTTTAAAGTCTATTTTGTCAGATGTAAGTACTGCTATCCCAAAATTTTTTTACTTTTCTAATTTCATGAAATATCCTTTTCTATCTCTTTACTTTTAGTCTGTGTGTATCTTTCAATCAGAGATGGGTCTCTTGGAAAGAGTATATAAATGGGTCTTGTTTTCTTATCCATTCAGCTATCATATGTCTTTTGGTTGGAGTATTTAAGCCATTTACATTTAAGATGATTATTGATAGATATATATGTAGTGCCATTTTATTTTTAGACTGTCTTCCTCTGTTTTGTTTTGTTTTCTTTCTTTCTCTTTTTCTTCTTCTTCTTAAAGCAAGCCCTTTAAATTTATTGCAGTATTGGTTTGGTATTAACAAACTACTTTAGCTTTTCCTTGTCTGGGAACTCCTTATTTCTCCTTCAATTTTAAATGATAGCCTTGCTGCATAAAGTAACCTTGGTTGCAGGTCCTTGCTTTTCATCACCTTAAATATTTCATGCCACTCCTTTCGGGCCTGAAATGTTTCTGTTGAGTAATCAGATGGCAGTCTAATTGGTACTCCCTTATAGATAACTACCTGCTTTTCTCTTGTGGTTTTTAGGATTCTCTTCTTGTTTTTAAGCCTTATCATTTTAATTATGATGTGTCTTCGTATAGGCCTCTTTGGATCCAACTTGTTCGGGATTCTCTGAGCTTCCTGAACTTGTGTTTCCCTTCACCATATTAGGGAAATTTTTGGTCATTATTTCTTCAAAGATGTTCTCCATTTCTTGTTCACTATCTCCTCCTTTTGATAGTCCCATGATGCAGATGTTGTTATGCTTCATGTTGTCCAAAATGTTTCTTAAGCTCTCCTCATTTTTAAAAATTCTTTTTTATTTTTGTTGTTCTGCCTGGGTGTTTTTGTCTACCTTGTGTTCCAAATCACTGATTCTATCCTTTTCTCCATCTAACCTACTGTTTATTCCTTCCAATCTATTATTTATTTTAGATATTGCATCCTTTATTTCTGACTGGTCCTTTTTTATGGTTTCTGTGTCTTTTTTAATGCTTTGAGTATCCTTGTAATCATTACTCCAAAGTCTCTGTCTGATAAATTGCTTGCTTCCATTTCATCTAATTCTTCTTCTGGAGAATTCTCTTGTTCTTTTTTTGCAGTCTGTTTCTTCATCTTCCCATTTTGGCTGTTGCTTTGTATTTTCCACCTTCATTGTTAAACTAATCAAGCTGTAATCAGCACCTGTAATCAAGCTCCACAGGGTGAGGGAGAGTAATTCCTGCTGGCAGGGCTATTTCTTCCCCTCAGGCTGATGCCATTTGTAGAGGAGTGCTCTACCTGAGAAAGATGGCTTCTGCAATATGGGAAGTGACTCAGCATGGGATCCTGGCATCTGTTCCTTCAGTTCTCTCCCCAGAGCCACCAACCCCAGATTCTACTCAAGCATCTCTAGTCCACTCTGCCCTCCCTCTGCTGGAGTCCAGGGTAAATATCTGCAAATGAAATTTTGGGCATTGGCCCTTTAAGAGGCTCTCTGAGTCTCCAGCCTTCTCTCCCTGGCAGACAGAAACTCTGCTGCTTTTCACAGCTGGATGTTTTCTGGGTTCCTTTTAGGCTCTGGTACTATAGGCTGGGGAGCCCAGCTTGAGATTTAGAAACCACACTTCTTAGGAGGAAGCCTTGGCCCCTGAAATATCCCCCCAGAGCTTCTATGTCTTTTCATGCTGTTCAGCATCCTTATAATCATTACTCTAAACTCTCTGTCTGATAGATTGCTTGCATCCACTTTATTTAGTTCTTCTTCTGGAGAATTCTCTTGTTCTTTCATTTGGGACCTATTTCTTTGTCTTCCCATTTTGGCTGCCTCTTTGTATTTGTTTTTATGTATTAGGTTGATCTGCAAAGACTCTTGTACAAGCCTGTGTCACACGCTGCTGTGACTGGCCCCAGGCAAGCTGTTTGGAGCTGTCAGCGATCCTCAGCTTCTGGCTCCCTCTGCTGGGTCTGCGTGTGTGCAGAAAGAGAATTACTTTGTTGTATACTTTGTCTTATATTAAGTTCGTCATTCTACATTTCTTTTGACGATGTTAGTATGACATATCTTTTTCTATCCATTCATCTACTTTATTTCCTTGTAATTAAAGTGAATTTCTTTTAGGCAGCATATAACTGGGCTTCATTATAAAATTTAATATTTCTTTTCTGCTTTTTGACTGGGTATTTACACCAATTACATTCAATATAATTGTGTAGGTGGTTTGGATTAAATCTCCCATCTTGCTATTTGTTTCAGTTTCTTAAAAGGAAATAATTATATTTACATTCATATTTACCATTTATTACTTTTTTCCCCTATATGAACAGATTACTTTAACATTCTTGTACATTGTAGTGTAGGTCTGCTGGAGTTGAATTGTTTCAACATTTGTTTGTCAGAAATGGTCATTAATATACTTTCATTTTTCACTGGTAATTTTACTAGGTACAGGATTCTTAGTTAATAGATTTCTTTTTTCTTTTCAGTAGTTTAAGATTGTTATTCCATTGTCTCCTGACTAACATTGTTTCTTCAATAAATAAGCTCCTCGACACTATCTTTTTCTTTGTTCTTCTGAACACGTTATGTCTATTTTATTTGTGGCTACTCAAGATTTTCTCTTTATCTCTTTTAAAACAATTTGGTGTCCTTTGGCCGTTATTTAAGAAAAAAATTATGCACTCCTGCCCGTGTGATTCCAACTATGCCAGATATTAGGTTGAATTAATTTGTGCCATAATGCCCTTTTTATAGATATCGACATTTTTATTTCATTTATAGATATTTACTTTTACCATTGTGTTTCATTTTGGGTAGTTTCTTTTGCTATACATCTGGTTTACTAAAATTTTTCCCCACAGAGTCTACTCTGCTTTTAATCCAATCCAGTATAGTTTTTAACTTAGACAATATTTTTTATCTCTAGAAATTTAGTTTTACATATTTATGTTCTCTGTTTCCTTAACATGGTCGTGATTTTGCTGATTCTTTTTGAACATATGAGATGTACTTTTATCTCCCTGTTATGTCTTTGTGTACAAATTATATTACCTGCATCCTTTTTATTTCTATCAGTCGATTTTTCTCCTTATCAGTGGTTGTATTTTCCTGCTCCTTTTATACCTGTTAGTTTTTTATTAGGGGGCAGATATGGTGGATTTTATCTTACAGTCTAGCTATTGAATTCTTTAAATATTCCTCATTTTTATTCTGTGGTGCAGTTAGTTTTCTTAGGATCAGTTTCATTCTTTGAGGCTCTCTTTTTAGCTTTGTTAATAGAGCAAGGCCAAGTTTTTCCACAATAGTCAGGCAATATCTACTTGATTCCTCTGTCTGATGCCTCATGAAGTATAACATTTTCCCCTGTGTCTCGGGGGAAGACAAATTAGCTCTGGCCTTTTCTGAGATCCACCAGTTTTTCAGCCTTCTTTGTGGTAGTGCTTTCCCTGGCCCTGTCTTTCCTCACACTCATTCACAGCTCTGTACTCAGCTGAAGATTCAGGGGAAGCCCTCCACTGGTTTTCTCAACTTTTTATGTAGTTTCCTCCACTCTTTGCAGCTTCTGTTGCTCTGGTACCTGGCCCCCAAATTGTAGCTTCAAGTATAAAATGAAGGAGATCATCATTACTGAGTTGTAGGGGGTGTTAAATGAGATTGACCATGATCTAGACATGGTATGATGTCTCCACATAAAGGTTTATCAAATGTCCGTTTCTGTTCTCTATTTGTTTGCTTTTCTGAAGAGTAAATTAGGATAATTTAAATATGCATTTTAGCCTATAGTATAATATTTTTTGAAGGAAGTAATGGAAGATAATTCACCCTCTTAAAAGGTTTGTCTTAAAAGTCTAAAATAAGACATATTTTCCACTATGCTTTGTTGGATTAGACTCATAGCTTCCACCCTTCTTCCCAATTTGCACAGAATTTAAACAGACAGAAATTGGTGAATTTCTTACCCATGCTTTATATATCACATGTAAGTTGGCTGCCTTCACATGTAAAGATATTGGAGGTAGTCTATTACTATGCCCACATGTAGTAGCCAACCTGTAATATAGACCTCCAAAGATCTCCCGTCTTGATACTCATGACCTTGCTAACCTGCTTCCAACAATACATGAGGTTTGTTCTATACATTCAATAGAATAAAACAGAAATAAAAAGATGATAGCCAGTGACTCTGGAAATCATAGATCATAAAAGATACTGGAGCTTCTTCCTCACTCTGCTCAAATCACTCACTCTGGGGAAAGCCAGCTACAATAATTTGAGAAGTCATTTGGAGTGGTCCTTATCACAGGAACTGAGGCCTCCTGCCAACAGACACAATTGACTTGGAAATGGACCCTGCTGCCCCAGTTAATCTTTCACATGACTGTAGCTTCAACATACATTTTATTGTAGCCAGAACCACTCAGGTATACTGTTCCTAGATTTCTGGTCTTCTGAAACTATGTTAGATATTAAATGTTTAATGTTTACATGTAAGATTTCCAGGGAAAAAATGTTAAAAGTGCTTGATTTTTTTCCCTTGTTGCTTATAATAAATAAGAAGGGAGAATGGTAACCAAAAAGAAATACTATTTTACATGAAGAGGTTGAGACTTGATTGTTTTGAAATTTTTAAACCTCAAGATATCAAAGGATGTTAAAACTAAGAAATGGCTTCTGAGCAAAGAGCAAATCCAGAACATTTCCAGGAAAGCTAGGTCCATAGATTAGTAAGTACTCCAATTGAAAAGTATTCTGATAAGATTTTCCCTGAAGGGGTTAGCTCTTCCTGAAATGTTTTGTAAAGTTCTTGTGTGAAATCATGTGGTCCAGGGCTTTTGTGTGCCTGGAGTTCTTTGATTACAGCTTCAATTTCACCAGCTGTTATTGGTCTGTTCAGGCTTTCTGCTTCTTCTTCATTCACTTTTGGAACATTATATTTTTCAAGAAATTTGTCCATTTCACCCACATTTTCAAATTTCTTGGCATATAATTGTTTGTAGTCATTTTTTTACCATTCTTTGTATTTCTGTGGTATCAGTTGTAATTTCTCCTCCTTTGTTTCTGATTTTTTTTATTCGCATCCTCTCCCTTTTTTCCTTGATGAATCTGCTTAAAGGCTTGTTGATTTTGTTTATCTTTTCAAAGAATTAGCTCCTGGTTTTATTGATCCTTTGAATTGTTCTTTTAGTCTCTATGTCATTTAGTTCTGCTCTGATCTTGATTATTTCCTCCCTTCTGCTTGCACAACTCCACTCTAGGAAGACAAACAATCCAATTAAAAAATGGGCAAAGGACCTGAACAGACACTTCTCCAAGGTGGACATACACAGGGCCCAGAGGCACATGAAAGGATGCTCAGCATCGCTAGCCATCAGAGAGATGCAAATTGAAACCACAATGAGATACCACTTCACACCAGTCAGAATGGCCATCATAACCAAATCAACAAACAACAAGTGCTGGTGAGGATGTGGAGAAAAGGGAACCCTGGTGCATTGTTGGTGGGAATGCAGACTGGTGCAGCCACTGTGGAAAACAGTATGGAATTTCCTCAAAAAACTAAAAATGGACCTGCCTTTTGACCCAGCAATTCTACTGCTGGGATCATACCCTAAGAATACTGAAACACTAATCGAAAAGAACCTATGTACCGCAATGTTCACAGCAGCACAATTTACAATAGCCAAGAATTGGAAGCAACGTTATTTACCGTTGGGTGCCCAACAGTAAAAAAGAGTGGATCATAAAACTGTGGTACATTTACACAATGGAATACTACGCAGCAGAAAGAAAGAGCTACTACCCTTTGCAACAGCATGGGTGGGACTGGAGAACATTATGCTAAGTGAAATAAGCCAGGTGGTGAAAGACAGATACCATATGATCTCACCTATAAGTGGAAACTAATCAACAAAATAATCAAGCATGCAAAATATAACCAGCAACACTGAAATAAAAAACAAACTGACAGTAACCAGAGGAGAGGAAGGAGGGGGAATGACAGGAGAAAGGGAGGGGATGGATCATCAAGGAACATGCATAAAGAACCCATCAACAAGGTCAAATGGGGGAAGGATTGAGGGTGGGAGGTGGGCAGGGGTGGGGCTGGGGAAAGTGGTCACGGGAAAATGTTGATGTGGGGATGATGGGATGGGGAGCACGGTGGAGGGGATAAAGGGGAAAAGAAAAAAGAAAAAAAAAGATTTTAGACATATTGGAGTTGGTGTTTGGGGCTTCTGTGCAACCTAAGGGTGTTGTCTGTTAGCATTATCCACAGGAACCCAAATAGAGAGAACTAATCACAAAGGGATTTATGATTATGGCTTCTGTCTAATGGAGCAGACCACAAGAAATTTCACAAGAGATCCAAAATGATTTAAGAAAATTCTATCAGTACAAATAATGCCAGATTGGGCTAAAGGGTCAGAAAGAGTACAGAATGAAAGGCCTTTGGACTCCCATACTTCTACTCACAGGAAATGGGCTGAGAAGACTACTTACTCACAAACACATATTACACCTCATGAACAAGGGGGAATGACTCAGTCATAACAAGATTGCAGAAAGCAAAGTCACGAGCTACAGAGAGTCACTCCAGGGCAAAAGTAAGCCTGTGTTATACACAAAGAACTTTCAATGTTTTCCCAAATGGATCTCAGAATTGCTTGAACCAAGACTTTTATGTGCCACTTGTTTTCCCCTTTTCTGAGAAGGAATATAAATGTACATAGGAGTTGTTTTATGCTTATGTTGGATGTATGAGGGGCAGATAACTAGTTTCTCTAGTTTATAAGGCCTCAGGTTGGAAGCAACTACACTTTGAGGTTTTTAACACATGAAACTGTACCAAGGATCCTTATTGGCATCTTGACGTCATTTGGATAACATGATTCAGATATTGTAATGGAATGAGGTATTGCGGGGTGGAGAACGTTAGTGTATGTTGTATATTTTGCCTGTGAGAGGGATATGAATCATTAGATCCATGGTGTAGACCATGGTAACCAACATGTAAAATAACCCCCACAGACCCCCACCTCTTAGTGCTCATGTCCTTGCATATTACCTGTCCACATTGTCTCACAGATGCTCTCATGTCCAGTAGAATTAAAACAGAAGAGACAGTGTGAGGTTTTGAAAAACTATAGGTCATAAAAGATATTGGAAATGCATTCTCTCAGTGTCTCTCCCTTTTTCTATGTTTCTTTTTCCCACTAAGGGAAGCTTCCTGCTATGTCACAAGCAACCCGATGAAACGAATATTTGAGGGAGATTCTCCAGGTCTTGTCAAGCCTCCAGCTGATTCCAGCCCCACTTCGCAGTGTGACTGAAACCACGTGATAGACCCTGAGTCCAAATCCTCTACATAAGCTGCCCCAGCGGCTCTGATCCTCAGAAGCTCTGATCCTCAGAAACTCTGGAAAAAAATGCTGACTTAAGCTAATAAGTTTTGGAGTACTTAATTAGCCAAAAATGGGTGATTAATACACCAAAATAATGGTGTGATACTCAGAGTTGGTCTGAGTATCACCTTGTCTCATTGCCTCACTTGATAAAAAAGAAAGTGGGAGAATCCTTTGTAATCACTAGATAGCAGTAGCATGTAGACATGATTTTTGCTTTGTGATTTATAGTGAGGTGTTTTTTTTTTCTGCAGAAAGACTACAGGCCCATCACCTAGTTGAGTGAGATTTACTCTGGCTTATTGCCTACCTACTATGTTAACTTTTCCTCCATCACTCTTATGTTGCAATCTGTACTTTACCCACATGGAATTACTTATATTGCCCCAATTTGTCATATTTTTGACATTGTTGCATCTGATTTTCCTTTATCCTATTATCTTCTTGTCTAGTTAATAAACCCCTTATCATTCTTCAAGATCTTAAGTATTTTCTCTTCTATAATGCCTTTTATACTGCTTTCAAAAAATTGGCTTCCTTTTTGCTTATTAATATACTTTGAATATAATTTTACTCAATACCTATCATACTATATCTCCATATTTTCAGTGCCTCATCTAGTGCCATGTACAGAATAAGTGTTATTACTAAATATTTCCTGGGTTAAGGAAAGACTGAACAGATGAGACAGGACTCTGAAGATACCTGATGAATATGAGGTATACAACAAAGGCTTAGCAGCCTGAAGTTCTACAAAATAATGTCATATGGAACTAGACAGTGACAATTATTATTATTCTGTTTCTAAATGTAACAATACCTTAAAAACTACAAGTACTTAATGTATCATAAATACAGACCACTCGATTTTCTATCTAGAACTGGACTTTTATTTCTGCAGAAAATAAAAGCTGTGTTTATATTCTGGAGATTATTGGTGGCAGTGTTACTGAAAAATGAAACGACCAGACACTGAGGGGTTAGGAGCATGATCTTTACTTACGTGCATGGGCCCAGAGGAGACAAACTCCAAATTCTGAGCCCAGAACAATAGCCCCGCATTCCCTTTATGCTGGGCTAAGTGGGGTAAGGGTCTTGGGAGGTGTGGTATAGATTTGGAGAGAAAAGGGTTTACAGAGGTGAAAGAGAAGCATTTACATCATAAGTCAGGGCAATTAACATTTCATCTTTGGTATCAGCCTTGATTTCCTCCACAGCAGTAGCTGAGTAAAAGAGCCGTAAAGCTTATGTATTCCTATTTATATTTCCAGAGATCATAAATTATGATTCATGGCTGGAATATCTCACAGTGACGGAAGAGAGGCCAAGCAATTGGATTTAGCCAAATCGGGTCCCAGATTCCAACATGCTTCATAAACGGGCAGAAGGACCAGGGGCGAGGGTTTCAGCTGAGTTCTCAGCACATGTTTAGTAAACACCTGCTTGAGCTTAATAATGGACATGGACCTTGCCTATTAAGTTCTTATTATTAAGTATAAAAAAATAAGGAAATGTGGCAATGACACTGATAAACTGACAGATAAGATGCCATAAGAGTTATGAGAAAACATTGAGAGGAAAAAAATAGGAATTAGAAGAATGGTAGGTCGTGAAAAGGGGAAAGTGGCCTCTCTAACAGTTTTAAAGTATAGATACACACCCATGTATTCACAAACTCATTCTGCTCATAAGGATCACTATAGAATAGGCCCTGGCTGGTGTGACTCAGTGGACTGAGTGCTGGCCTGTGAACCAAAGGGTCACTGGTTCAATTCCCAGTCTGAGCACATGCCTGGGCTGTGGGCCAGGTCCCCAGTAGGGAGCGTGTGAGAGGCAACCACACACTGATGTTTCTCTCCCTCTCTTTCACCCCTCCCTTCCCTTCTCTCTAAAAATAAATAAATAAAATCTGAAAAAAAAAATCCACATAGAATAACATTAAGAGCATCACATTTTAGAACCAGAAAGAACAGGGCTGGAATTCTGCTTCTCTTTCTGAACTAATTATATGACCTTGAATATATTATGTTATGTTTCTGAGTCTTGATTTTATCATATGTAAAATGAAGAGAATAATAATAATGACTCCCTGTAGAACTGTCAGAAAGGTTATGTGATACAATCTATGGGGAAATATTATACAGCCTGGCACAAAGGCAGCAACAAATCCATTGAAGTTATCACTGTTCCTAGTATAGATATAGTGGTTACATGGAGACCCCCAAAGACAAACAACCTTTTACTCCTTCATCTTACCATGAATGCCAATAGAATGCAGCCTCCATGTAGTCATGGGAAAAGGCCAAGAGAGTGACACAATGATAGAGGTTTTCAGCCTCTTTTCATTGAGCCTTTGAACCAGACCTGCAGCATTTTATTGCAAGATTACTTGTTATATGAAAGCCATAATCCATGAATTTAAGTCACTGTTCAATAGGTCGTTTTATCTATTTGCATCCCAAAACATTCCTAGCTGACATATTAGCCATTCAACAAAGCTCCTTTTAAATGACAAAGAAGCGGCAGACACTACACAGCATGACAGCTTTGATAGGTAGCGGTAGTCTCCACATTCACTATAGAACGTAATTCTGCAAAGGCTTACGAGATTACAGGTTGTGAGCAGAGAGGAAGACAGTAGCTTCCTGGATTTAAGCTGCTAGCCCACACCTTCCATTCCCATGGAAGAGTTTCCCAGAGTCAGTTTCCTCGTTTGTAATATGGAAGTAAATAATAAAGACTTTATAGAGCTGTCATGAAGATTAAATACAATAGTGTTTGGAGATTTCCTTCCATAGCGCCTAGCAATAGAAATCATTCATTGATTGGTAGCTATTTATGTTACGATAGCATCATATTACCATTTCCTACTGGATTTTCTTGAAAAATTTCCCAGTTGTTTCATAGGTAATAAACTAGTCTTCTCACTTGATGTACAATTTCCTCCTGGAAATGGCTCAAATCTCCTACTTATTTTTTATCCCTTTCACTTACCACCAATCTTACATACCAACCAGTCAGTGACCAACTCAGAGAACATTCTCATTGAATTAAGGATGTCCAAACTACCTTTAGATATAAAACCATCACTGTCCCTTCACATATCTGAGGCTGCTTCATACTTCCATGACAGACATGCCAAAATCCTGAGGCTTCTTTGTTAACGATTCTACCATATTAATTTATCCTTGAGAGTTAAAATTTCTAAAAGTTATCTGAGCTTGTCCTCAACATATACATTTATTTTCTGGGTATAATGAAGATAAGTTTGCAAACTGTGAGAAAGTTTCATCAGTAAGGCTTATCTTGATTTTATTTTAAAGTAAATAATAAGGAAACTTCCTAACTAGTGGCTCTATTAGCATATTTCTTGGAAGTCCTGATAACTGTGACAGAGTTGACTCTAAAGTAATGAATAACTTAGAGATAAAAAATTTCTGCTGTAACTGTAATCATATTTGCAAGTTCTCAAAGTTATGGAGTAGAATAGTTTTAAGGTCACAGGCACCAGGATTAAGTAGACCTATGTGTCTGACCCTATCCTGACTCTAATTCCCAAGGGGTTTTGAGGAACGTTACCTAATATCTCTAAGCCACATTGTTCATTTGTACCATGTTGGTGAATATTATGCTCACTCAATAGAGTTATGAGAACTGGATAAAACCATGTATGGAAGCTGCATTAAATCATGCTGGTAATAGTAATTGGTAAACATGGGCTACTCCTCTTGTGAATTGCAAGTATAATATAGATTTTAGTTAGGCTCTCCCTGCTTCTTAATACCTGGATTGGACTAGTGTGCGCTCCCCTGATCATACCAGAGTTCTTCTTCAGTCCTTCCAAAATCCCAAGAGAGGTCAGTTCTCATGGTCATGTTTTACTTTGGATTTTATGTCTGCTGAATTATTGCATATCGGCCTTAATTCCAGGAATGTCCCTTTATTGCTGTTTGGTGTTAATTCAAGCAAAACAAAGCATATCCCCCAGATTTTCTTATGTAATAAATGTAGTTCTTTACAGGCCCTACCGTAAAACTCGGCCCTAAATTTCACTGTTTTAATAACCATGTCATAAAATTCATTAATGAATGCGCTCTGCCAAGCAACTGAACTGACTATACCTGGTCTTTGTTTTTCTTCTTATCTTAAAATAATTGTGGCACCATGACCTGCCCACCTCTATCCTTCCTGCCCCCCACTCATATATGAGAAAGGGACAAGGACTGTGATTGCTCTGTATTTCAAGTGACAAAGTTTGTGTTTGATGTTTTTCTCAGCATTTTGAATAAAGGAAATGTCATTTTGTATGTTTTTATCGCCTTGTGTGTACATAGGTTGAGTTGCCATTAAGCACTCATCTAAAACTAAAAGGACAGATCTTTTCTTGCAAGACCCGCTTTTGGTCTGCTTGTACGTTGTGACCTCAGCAGTCTGCACCATTTTAAAAGAGGAGGTCATTTATTCAAGGAACACAGGAACTTCATGTGTTCCCATTATGACCTCAGCATCTTTATCTGTCCAAAGAGAAAACTAACATTTTATCCAATACAGTGCCTGGGATGGATGAATTAGAAAATCAACATTAATGTGTGTGTAAAATATAAAACATGATCCATGGGTTCCATTGTATTGAATTGGAAAAGCATGCAGAATAGAAAAAACATGGACTCTAATGTCAACGGCTCCAGGTGAGTGACTTTGAACAATTCATTTCACCTCTTTACCTCACTGCTATCTCGAAATGAGGCAAACATTAATAATTACAGTAATCATAGCTTTCCATGGGTTTTTAAAAAATAAAAGGTAAGAGTAGTAATGCTTTTGAATATTTTTTATAGCATCGTTGGAAAGAAAAAGCTCCAAGGACCCTTACTAATTTTCCTTTCTCATGCATTTGGTTCTGGAAGTCAATAGTATCACCTTGCTTCTTGTCCAGAGCTCTGTTAGTCACTGTCCCAGAGAGATTCTGCTACATCTGCTGCAGCTGACAGGTGACAGTGCCCTGGCCACTGGGAGCACAAGGGACAGTACAGACCTCTGGTCTTGTTTGGACCAAGGGTCATTGGGATGATCATTTTAAGAACTTCCTGTATTTCTCTGATGCACTTTTAGCTTCACATGTTCAATACCACTGTCAGGTTGCTGCTCAAAGAGACCAGGAGGTGAGAGGCGTCCTGCTTGATGCCGCTGAGGAATCAGGCATTGTATCTGGTTTCTGTAGAGTGGAAAAAAGAAATAAAATTCATCATGCTACTGCTGCTTCAGAAAGAAGGGCTGTAAAAATAACCATGTGGGTTAATTGCCTTTTGTAATAATATGATGGATTCTTGCAATTAAAAAAAAAATACTGAGTGTCTATAGGGCACCAGACCCTGTGCCATTGCTGGGGTTGCAGAGAAGAATCCCATAGGTTGTCTTGTTCCTGCCTTCATGTTATTCTCATATAAATGTTCTGAGACTTCAGTATTCATTTTTTATATGCTCAGCTCAAACAAGGGACTCAAGATGAATGAATGTTTGCCATGGACAGAAAGCAAAAAAAAAAAAAAGAAAATCAGATTTGAAACTTGGGTTTCATAGCATGCTTAGAGGCCTTTCTACTCCTCATGGGGAGAAATTAACAAGGGTGGGCTGAGAGTGGCTGGAGAGGAAGCTGCATAACTGGGGCCACAGGAGGACACATATTTATGTCATAAGACCCACTTTGGAGATCTACTTTAGCAAGAAATCAAATGTTCATTAGTAGGTAAGAGACCTTATTAGAAAAGTGCTCTCTAATTGTCACTCTGATACACTATGCTCCCTCTTACTTTCAGGGCACATGTAACTCAAACTAGTCCCAGCTCTTATCAATGATGTCTTTCTTAGGCCAAAGCTCTACCCAGGGAACTCACCTCTTGACTGTAAGTACATTAATGCTCTGTTTCAGCGATTTTTAACAGGTGTGCTGGGGCACACTGGTGTGCCACAAGAAATTTTAAAGTCTGAAATACCTACTACTTAGTCAGGGAGGGCACTGACTTCTTTTCCCTTTCACTGTCAAATTAAGGAATGACAACAGCCAACACAACAATGGCCGTCCGGTGTGAATGAAGCAAAATTATACCAACTTTTTTTTTTGTCAGATCAGCAAAAAATATATTTTTTGGTGTGCCGTAGAATTTTAATTCATTTAAAATTTAATTTCAATTAGTTTACGTGTGCCATGAGATGGAAAATGTTGAAAATCGCTGCTCCGTTTGACCAGAGCCTCTGTGGGTGATCACCTACGCCTGCTGCAGCTCTTACTCTGCAACCCTCTGCTACCCTCTTCTGGTGGGAGTCTATCACTGCAATTAGCCCTTCAAATCCGAGCGAACATCCTCATCTCCAGGTGCGGTTGTGGTAACGGCCTAATTAGGAAAAATGCCATGCGGCACACCTCATAGCAAGACCCAGCTCCTGGCCCTAGGAAAACAGGTTCTATCGCAGACGTTGACATCTGAAGACTATGGTAAGAGACTTCAGGTGGTGAATCAAGGAATCAGTCTGTATCAGGTTGGTGACCCATTACACAGGGTCCAGCACAAATAATGCCCTTTTTTTTCAATTACAAAATCTTTTACTACGAAATCATAAGCATGCAATTCTGTAACATAATATCAAACTCAAGCATACCATATGACATTTTTAGGTGAAATGTTCAAATTGCTGCCCATCTTGTGAGATACATTCACGTACCAACCAACCAAGCAAGCCTTTCTTCTGCTGGACCCTGTATTATTGGTATGCTCCCCAGCAGAGGACAGACATGACAGTAACAAAAATATTACTTGTTATTCGTCCACGTTAGGAAGCACGGATAGATCAGTGCCTTCTTGTGAGGCCTTCCCCTATTTAAAATTACTTTCCCACTTCTATATATTTTCTTCCTTGTTTCATTATTCTCTATATCGTTTAACCATCTAACAAGCTATATTTAATTATTTAATTTTGTTAATTACTTGAATATGCTATTAGAACATATGCTTTAGGAAAGCATGGCTTTTTTTTTTCCTGTTGTCACTGCTGTATCCCCGACCCTTAGATTAGGACAAATAATGTATTAGTTACTCAATAACATTTTCAGAATAAAGAAATACAAGCAGCCATCAGGCTCTGTCCCTGAGCTGTAGGCTGAAGCCATACTCTTCCTAGGACAAATACAAGAGAGTCCCCCATTTCTGATTTTTTGAAGTGAGAACCAGGGCCAGGGCAGTAGATACGAACTAAATGACCAAAACTGGATTCAAGATTAGTCACACATTTGAAAGTGTGATTGATGGGTTTGCCTATACATAGTTCTCGGTTGCTACAACTTATAATAATTACCTGTGCAGCTTGTTTAAATGCAGATTCCTGAATCCCTATCCCCAGAAATTATAACCCAGGCGATACGGATTGGGGTCCAAAATCTGGATTTTTATCAAGTACCACAAAGATATTCTGATACAGGAAGTCCTCTGATGACATGTGGAGGGGAAAAAAAAAACAAAACTCCAAAGCAACGAATCATGCATGGTTGACGATTAAAACCATACTTAAAGAAAGAGGGAGATCATGTGGATGGGGATTTTGCCTGTGGAAAAGAAGGTTTGCAGAGGCTGGGAAGACATGGACAGCAGCAGAGTGTCAGTGTCTGCTCAGTATCAGCTTTTGTTAAAACATACTTTCTGTATTCTTAGGTTTCTGTAATCAGTGGTTAAATTTTAATATACAGCAAGTGATTCTGATCCCAGGAGCCCAAAAGTCATAGTTTGAGAAATACTGGCATAAAGGGAAGGGAAGGGAAATTATTTTTTAAAAAATCTATTCTTCACATTTGCCAGCACTGAGCCAAAAGAGCTTTACACAGAGGTAAACATTATCAGTGTTATTTTACAGGTGAGAAAAAAATGAGAACAGCATACTGTATAAGTCCCTGAGGTCACACTGATAAGGAAGAGGTGAACTGTGACTCAGATGAAAGAAGTCCTGAATCCACTATCTATTGTCCTCTTACTGTGCTTGGGTTTATTGAGTATTCATGGTGACCCTCCTGTACTACATACATAATTTGGCCAGCTGTATGTAGTTGTGTAAACCTTGCCACAATCAAGATACAGAATCTCACCATCATCTCAAAAATGTTTCTCAGTGCTATTTTGCAATTATTCCCTTTCTCTGACTACTAGCTCTTGCCAAAAGATGATCTGATTCTGTCTTTATAGAATTTATATAAATGGAACCATTCTGTATGTAGCCTTTTGTGTCTTGATTACTGTAGCTTTACTGTAATCACTGAAATCAGAAAGTGAGTGGAGTCCTTCAATATTTTTCTTTTATTATAATTCTTTTACTTTTCCAAATAAATCTACTTCTCCAAATAAAATAGACTATGGTTGTAACTTTCTGCTAAAAATAATCTTGCTGAGAGATTTTTGTAGCTTGGATTTAATCTATAGATCAATTTGAAGAGAATTTTAGGTCTTCTCATCATTGAACACAATTTATCTGTTCATCGACTTAAATATTTATTCATTTCTCCTAGCAATGTTTCATGATTTACAGCATACAAATCTTGCACACATCTTACATGTATCACTATGTATTTCACACCTTATTTGACTTTCAAGTTATTGGTAATCTCACAACTCTGATAGCGAGTACCTTCTTAAATTTTGTGCCTCAGGTAACACTTTTGTCTTGCCTTAAAACCCCTGGCTGGTATATAGAAATGTAACTAAATTTTATATATTGAATTATGTTTTGTGATTTTGTTAAAATCAATTATTAGTTCTAATAGCTTTTAGGGTATACATTTTTGGGGATTTTTGATGTAGACTTAAATATCACCTATAAATAAAGGTTCATTTCTTCCTTTCCAATTTATATATATTATTTGTGTTTATCTTGTCGTCTTGTTTAGTTTGAATCTACTTCTAGTACAATATTCAAGAGATATTGAAGAGACAACATTCTGAGAAAAGATATGACTTGTTTATGATTTTTATGAGAGAAAGCATGTACTCCTTTGCCCTTAGGAGAAAGTTTTTACACTACTGCTTTTTCTCAGGTCGAGAAAATTTCTTTTTTATTCTTACTATGCCAAGAGTTTTTATTATGAATAAATGTTGAATTTGTCAAGTACACTTCTACATCTATTAAAACCATTATAAAGTTTTCTGTTTATTTATATTTTGTTCATATGCTGCATGAAATTATCTTCCAATGCTAACATAATGCTTCACTTATAAGATAAAACATAGTTATAATGATATATTATATATTTTTTATATATTGCTGGATTCACTTTGCTCTGATATGCCAGGAAAATATTAGCCAAATTAAAAACTATTTGACTTCAAAATAAGTGACAAAAGTGAATATGAAAATCAACAAAAATACATAATGATTCAAAATGGGTATGCACATAACAGAGACTCAAAAAGTAAAAACTAATAAAGCCAAGAGGAGACATAGACAAATTCACAGTTATGATTGTAGACTTCTAAACTCTTCTTATACTAAATAATAAAATAGGTTGACAAAAATTTGTAAGAAGTCCTGTACTAAACTATCAACACACTTGTTTTTATAGAGCACTGTACCTAATAAAACATAACACATTTTTTCAAGGGTATATAGAACACATTAAGATAGATCATATTTTGGTCCTAAGAAAGTCTTAATAAATTTAAAAGGACAGAAATCATATAAAGGATATATGTAAACCATAATGGAATTAAACTGAAAAAAAATAGGGTAAATTTTCAAGTATTTGAAAATTAAAAAGCACACTTGTAAATATCACATGGATAAAGTAAAAAGCTCAAAGGAAATTAGGAAACATTTTGAAATAAATCTAAATTAAAGTACAATATATTAAAATTTGTTGGACACAGTTTAGACAGAAATTTATAGGACTAAATTTAACAGAAAAGAAAAACTTCCAAGTTAAGAAACTATGAAAAGATAAAATCAAATCAAAACAGAGAAAAGGCAGTAAGTATAGAGGAAACCAATCAAGCAGATAGCAGTGAAATAAATATCTGAGAAGCAGAGAAATTTTTTAAAAACCCAAAAACTGTGTTTTGAAAAGATCATTAAAATTGATAAATAAATAGGCAGACTATGAAAATAAACTACCAATATTAAGAATGAAAAAGATACTACATTTATTAAATAATAATTTATATGAAAAGGCAATAGATCTTAACTGTCAACAATTTTCTATAATTTTTTATTGTGAAAAATACCTAACATAAAATTTACCATCTTAACCACTTTTAGGGATGCAGTGCAGTAGTTTTAATTATATGCATATTGTTATGCAATAGATCTTTGAGCTTTTTCATTTTGCAAAACTAAAAACCTATGCCCATGAAAAGCTCCACTTTCCACTTCTCCTCCTCTGACAACCATCATTTTATTTTGTTTCTGAGAGTTGGACTACTTTAGGTACCTCATATAAGTGGGATCATATAGTATTTACCTTTTTACAACAGGCTTATTTCACTCAACATGATGTCGTCAAGGTTCATCCATGTTGTATATGTATGCCAGAATTTCTGTCTTTTTTAAGGTTGAATAATATTCCATTGTATGTGTGTACACACCGCACTTTCTTTATCTAACCATCTGATGATGAACATGTGGGTTGCTTCACCTCTGGTTATTGGGAGCAATACTGCAATGAACATAGTATGTGCAAATATCTCTTTAAGATTCTCTTTTTTATTCTTTTACATAAAAATCCAGAAGTGAAATTGCTGTATCATATGGTAGTTCTACTTTTAATTTTTTGAAAAACCTCTATACTGTTTGCCATAGCAACTGTACCATTTTATATTTCCACTGGCTGTGCACAAGGTTTCCAATTTTTCCACATCCTCACCAATACTTGTTTTTTGGGGGGTGTGTGTGTGTGTGTGTGTGTGAGAGAGAGAGAGAGAGAGAGAGAAATAGGGGCTATCCTAATTGATATGAGGTGACATACCATTATGGTCTTGATTTCCATTTCTTTGATGATTAGCGGTGTTGAACATATTTTATGTATTTATTGGCCATTTATATATATATATTTTTGAGAAATATCTATTTAAATCTTTCTTACCTTCTCTCAGTAATTCGAAAGGATATTCTTGTCCAGCTGATCTCTCAAAGAATTCTTGGACAAAATTTAGATCTCATTTCCTCTCTGGAGACCAAAAAGTACGAGCACCTTTTCTGTCCTGCTGGCTTCATAAATATCAGTGTTCATGCTGTGTGGAGACTAAGTCAGAGCTTTTATACACCTACAGTTCTATGCCAAAAATAAGATGAAATTATTTGTTTCCTAGGCAACCATTTTATAGAACATGAGTCTCTTTCCTTTGAAGGTGTGTTGAACGGTAAAATTTACTATATTCTATTTTAATTTGTTCACTTAAAAAAAATAACCATCAATTAACCAATTGCTTTAGCATGCGTAGATTGCTAAGGTAACTAAACTCTGACCAAATTTTAACTTGTTCACAAGGAGGTCAGGTGTTCTTTTCTAAATGGATGATCAAGAGGTGGTGGGGAAAAGGACAGAAGGAAGAGAAAAAGGAGAAAGAAAGGAAGGAAGGGAGGAAGGAAGAAAAGATATAGGAAGGGGAGTAGGAAGAAGAATTTACTAATGAATACTAACTGTGGGATTGCTATGCAGATTAAAGCAAAATGCTTAGTATGATGGCTGGCACTTATTATGTGCTCAATAAATGGCAACATTATTATGTTTTATTTTGTTAAACTCGAAACAATTATTTCTGTGTCGAGAACATAGGCAAACACTCATGTTAAATGTAACAGAAAGCATAATCTGCAGTGTGTCTGAGATGGTGTATTTAGGCCTGTGACATCAGTGAAGATAGGCTGATAGGCTGGACAGAGCAGTCTTTCCTTTGTTAGCCTAAATTGACATTAGAATCTAGAGATGTATAATCTGGATGAATTTCACTCAGTTCTTTCAACTATTTAACATCTCTTGTCTAGGACGCTTTATATGCAGTACTTTGTATGTAATAACTTTCAATTCTGACTTCCTAAAATAATGGTATCATTGTTGATCTTTTAAATATATGAAACAGATGCTCACAGATGTTAAGTTATCAGATCGAGCTTGCAAGAGCTATTTAAGTCTAGGAACCAGAATTCAAACTCAGGTCAGATCCTCTTTCAACCACACATGGATGTAGAGGTCCTCTCCTTGCCCTTCTCCCCAGGGAACTTGGTACGGTATTTCCGGAAAAGCAAAAGTAGCTGAAGAGTATTTGATAAAAGGAGCTAGAAAAATCAAGGTATAGCTTATCTAGTAGAGTAAGGAATTTATAATACCTAATACTCCAGATTATGAATAGGACTCAAGCCAAAATTGTACATAATTTTGGTGGTACTTTCCCACAAGAGAGCTTTAGTTCTAGGTTAGTAACACAATTTGGTAAATACCTCTCATAGTAATTTATGGCATTATTATTTTAAACCTGAAACATTCCTGGGATTGTATAGTTGCCTCAGAATCAAAACTGCTACAGAACAGGTTCATGGAGAACTCTAGGAAAAGATCATATTTTGTGCCTAACTTTCTTCCTCCTCTTCAAAAATAAACCTCAGAAAAGCATGCACCAAAACAAGACATGAAAACTAGCCATTAAATAAACTGCCACCCATCCTCCATATAGTTTTATAAACTGCAAAAATTATTATTTTATTTCATTTGCATTAGATCGTCTTTGATAGATTTGTATATTAAAAAATAAAAACAAATTTAGGTAAGTTTTTTTAATTTGGAAATAAATTATTTTTTTAAAGGTTTTATTTATTTATTTTTGGAGGGGGGAAGGGAGAGAGGGGGAGAGAAATATCATGTGGTTGCCTCTAGAGCGCCCCCTACTGGGTGCCAGACCTGAAACCCAGGCATGTGCCCTGTCCGGGAATCGAACTGGCGACCTTTTGCTTTGCAGTCTGGTGCACAATCCACTAAGCCACACCAGCTAGGGCAGGTAAGTCTTCTTGATATACTTTTAGAACTATCAAAGCATAAATGTTTTTGTTAGTTAAAAACATATTTTCCTTTATATTTTCCAGAGTTGGGTGCAATCCTCTTATAGGCCAAGATAGCATTTCATATGTTTTTATTTAAGGACTGAGCTGGACAAAGGAATTCAACTGGTTCAACTTTTCCAGCTCTCTCCCTTGGGTAATAGAAATAAATGCCTCAGTTTCTTTTGTCAGTATGAATTGCCAGACAATTCATGCCATGTTGACGAATGAGATGCCCTGAGAGGTTTCATTTTATTAGGATCTGAATTAAACCAAATATGCTTTTGCAGGAAATGGGTCCTTCATTTATAATGCCTTTTTAATAGTGTTTTAACCATTTTAGTTTGGGTGAGGTTTGGTGAGGCCAGGCACAGATCGAGAGAGAGAAACCAAGAAGAGTTTTATGGTGTTGGCACTCACGGTTCCCTGGGGAGATCGCAGTGTGTCTTGCAGGACCATTCAGGAAGCACCGGGACTGATCCCGAGGAAGAGGGAGAGGGGGAAGCTGTGAGCCAGTGCCTTTCTTGTGGCTTCTGTTGGTGAGCATGCTTAGGATAAGCTACTATGAATAATTTCAGCAGGCTTTGTATAGTGGCTGTCACTGGCTATCTGGTACCTGGTCTTGGGACAATTAGGGTGGGAATATAGTAGCCTGGAGTGTGAGAGCCTGAAATGGGAACTGGTTAGTGGGCTTAATTGTCTACTAAAGGAGAACTGGCTGATCTCTAGCAGAGCCTCAAAACTGGGTCCATAGGACTGCCCTGGCTGCTGTGGCTCAGTGAATTGACCACCAGCCTGCAGGGTGAAAAGTCACCAGTTTGGTTTCCCATCAGAGCACATGCCTGGGTTGTGGGCTAGGTCCCTGTCTGGGGGTGTGCGAGAGGCAACTGATTGATGTATCTCTCGTGCACTGATGTTTCTCTCCCTCACTTTCTCTCTCCCTTCCTGTCTCTCTCAAATAAATAAAATCTTTAAAAAAAATTGGGTCAACAGCATTAAGAAAACTATATTGCAAATATACATAGGGAAGAAGTTAAGGTACCTCATTTTTTGTTTTAGTTTTGGTTGTTTTTTTAATTATTTCTTTTTTATTGAATGTATTGGGATGACATCGGTTAATAAAACCATCCAGGTTTCAAGTGTCCAACTCTATAAAACATCATCTGCACATTGTGTCATGCACTCACCACCCAAAGTCAACCCTCTTTCCGTCTCCTTTTCTCTCTTCCACCTCCCCCACCCCCTTTCTCTCGGGCTGTCACCACATTGTTGTCTGCGTCTATGTGTCACATATATTTTGCTGTTGTTTTTCTTGTGTGTGGATTCTCTAATAAAGTTTACTGTGCGACATGTCCAACAACTCATTTCATTTTCCTCATGGGTATAAAGAAAGGTCATGTTTTCCAACATCCCCTGTAATTAAGTCAAGCCACCTGACTTAATTCCAGATGATAGAATGTGGATAGAATTGATACACACCACATTCAAGTGTGGTTGGAAAACCCTCATCTCCTTTTTTCCTCAGTAGACATTTTGACACTATGGATCAAAAATAGCAGTGCCAAAAGATAGAAGTTACCTAGATCCTAAATTAATATGTAGCAAAAAAGACACCGTTTTCTGCACCTCAGCTCCCATCTGCCATGCTGTCATTGCTAATATGAAACACCAGTACATGTTTTTGAGGTTTAAGGATATAGCTGTTACAGGAACTAGGGTTAGTTATGCAAACAACAGCTAACTTGGGTGTGGATTTTGAGTCTTTTTCACAGCAATGACAATATTAATGGGAAAATTTAGTTCAAATCTCATAAGGTAGAAATTATTATGTTAGCAATATATGACACTAACACTGTAATATTTCTAGACAGTACAATACAAACATTATTTTTCTCTGTTAAGTTTGGGAGGTTTTTCCCCCTCTCTTTTGTTACTATCCTCAGTTATAATTCCTTGATTTTGCAGGAATCAGGCCTGAGACAAGAAAATGTTTTCTTGGCTCTAGATGTGGAGTTTTCATAGGACAAGAACTTTTTCTTTTCTTTCTTTTTTTTCACTCTATGCCAATCCAATCTCCCACTAACCCACAAACACACTAGTCAGCATGGAGTTACATATATAGTTTTGTATTATATAATTGTTTAAATTTATAGACATTTCGATATTGTAGCTTAAGCCATTTAAAGGTCTATGTTATATTTTTAACTAGCCTGACATGAGGATGTCTGTGGAAAACACTATAGAGCATCCTCTGCTAGATGTTAAAATGTGAAGCTAGGAGGACACCACTGCATATTCTTTGCCAGTTGTGGTGCCTATCATTATTCCCCATGGTCACCTTTCAGATTATTTAGAGACCTGTTTCTGGGAACTATGCAGGAAATGTTATAGTTGATTGATCCTGGTAAAGTTAGAGAAAGAACTGAAAATGTTGATGATCTCTTCTCAAGACTAGTTTTCCCATTACTCAAAGGTTCTGTGAAGCAAAGAGATCCTTGAGAGATTATATAATGTATTCATTCCCCAGATGGTTTATATATGGGTTATTATGTTATATAGTTTTTAAAATATACATACTAGATCAAACATGTGATGACATACTGTGTTGGTGAATGTGTAGAGAAGCAAACTTATCTTGAAGGATGAATATGCACTAATTAGGAAAAAAAAGGGGGATAAAATTAAGAACATTTCCCAGCTGAAATATTAACTAGAACAACTTCTGTGGAGGGGATTTTGGGGATATCTGTAAAAACTGTAATTGGCGATGTTCTTTGGATATAACCTAGATTCATATTCACGGTCACACACTTACACTAAAAGCCAAATATACGTGTAACTGGGAAGCAAGAGCAGGACCCACAGTAGAGAACGCTACAGGGCTTTTTGTACTGTTTTTACAGATACTTATTGATTTTATTTTAAGTTTTTTTAACTAAGTGTGTACTTTAATCATCTTCTTTGGAGGGTCCTCCTTAGGGTCTTAATTCTTCTTGGAATAAACCTGTCCCTATGTCAAGTGCATCTCATTCTCTGGATGACATTCTTTTCCTCTACCTTTATGTCACCCTGGTCATATAGTATCCACACTGAAGTTTCTAGCTAGGGTTGAATCTTGTCACAGGCCCCGGCATACCTGTCTCATAATGAAAATTGCCTAACTGAATGGCCTGACCATTTCTAGTAGAGGCATATAGCCTGTCTGCTTCTCATCAGAGACCCAGCTGATCACCTGGGACTAGAATGTCCCCACGTACCTGTTTGAAAGATCATCAACCACTTCAGTGCCCTTGTACACATACCAGACTCCAGATGCTGATGCCCACTCAAACCCTATATAACTTTGCTACCCTTCTTTGGTCATTGTAGACAGTTATTCTCATTGTATTTACTCCTTGAGGCAAACTCTACAACTTGGTCATTTTTTTCTAGTCTTTGGGAGTTTGTCTCTTGGCTGAAAGAATCCCAGTTAGCAAAAGAAGGGAAGTAGACCAAGAAATAGATAAAGCAGAGAGAATAAGCCAAGCAACTAGGGGAGTGAGAAGGTAGTCATTCGTTTATTCTAAAAATAGTTTTTTATTGCTAACTCTTTGCCAGGCGCTGTACTGTGTTAGAAACACTGAGGTGCATATGCCCTGGTTGCTTTTCTCAAGGGCTTAGATATTGTTAAAGTAACTTTCATCAAAATTATTTCCAAATTTTCATAGAAACTGCCAGAGGTTTCATAACTGATGCTGTCATGCATGTCTAAAAAATCAGTGTCTACATTGTCTTATTATAGATGTTGCTTTTTAATGATGCCTCTTTGATACCTACCATAAATAATTATTGCAGGATGGAGGCTCTTAGATATCATGACTGGTAGACCCATGAAGCATCTTAAAGAGGAGAAAGGGCTATTGCAAAATACCCAAAAGAATTTTGCCATGGCCCTCCACTGAGATCCTTCTCTCATTTCCCAGTTAATGTATTTGACTTTTAGTATACACAACTGTGTGTAACTGTAACTTTCCAACAGTTCTTTACAAGATCTTTGTGTCTCTTGGGTGCTTTCAAAGTGCTTTAAGGTGCCCTCGTGTAGCAGCTTGTACATTTCTCTGTGCTGGAGCTCATCAGAATGTCCTGCCACTGTTTTCTCTCCCATATTCCTAACTAGATGGGGAGTTTCCCAGAAGATAGGAAAGTTTGAGTATATGACTTAAAAATAAGGTTGCCAGATTTAGCAAATAAAAATACTGGACAGCCAGTTAAACTTTAATTTCAGAAAAACAAAAAGGATTTTTTAGTATAAGTATGTCCCATGGAATATTTGAGACATATAAGAAAAATGATTCAGTAATCTGAAATTCAAAATTTAACTTGACTTTCTGTATTTTTTCTGGCAATACTACTTCGGAGATGTCATATAAACTGAAGATTTTATAATTCTGACTTTAAATATCATTTAACAATAAGGGACAAGATTCAATCATTAGCAATAAAAACTTAAAAAAATAACATTACATCAATCCTCTTATCAAATACTGTAGTCTGGTAGTCTACCTTTATATCTACATTAACAATAAAAATAATAACCATGTATATGTATGTATATATATTACAAAATGTCATATTATAAAATTTGTTTGTTTTGTATTAATTTCAGTTTCTCTTTCTTTCTCATGCATTCATGGGTTATCAGAATAAGTGAAAGGCAACTTTTCAAATGTCAACACATGTATTTATTTAGTAAAGATATGTTAAGCTGCTGAAATGTAATGAGCAAGTCCTAACCAGGATGGTGATATAAGAGTAAGAAGAAAATGAGCATATGGTCATATTTTTATAGTAATTGGGTGATCTAAACAATAAAAAGTTAGTAACTATATGATGTGGACATTTGTGATTATAGAAATTTGTGGAACTTTGGAAACAAAATAGGAGGGCAAGTGATATGAATGGAGATATCAAGGTTATGTAAGGAAGACTTCAGTGTTTTCTATTATTCAGTCAATGCATTATTTAAATGTTTCCAACTGGAAATTGCTTATTTATAATAAAGTACATAGAATGATCAAGTAAAAAGACTTGGATTAAAATTTTGAACTAACAATTATGCATCTGGCAAAATTGAGAGCTTAAATTAAGATAGAACCTGTTTATAGTAGAAAATGACAATGTTCTAGGGAATTTTCCTAATTGTATTGTGCATATTATCTGATGCAGGAGAGCCATATTTAGAATGTTTTGAATTAAAAAAATCAGTTACAGGTTATTAACTTAATCCCCTGAAGCACAGCTTATGCCACCAACATAGCTCTGTTATCTCACTTTATCTTTATTGGTGTTACAGACCCCATGTTTTTGTGGAAGAAAGAAATCTGAATTTATATACATTTCATCAGAGAAAATAATACAAGGCAATTCTACTCATCTATCTATCTATCTATCTTTCTATCTATCATCTATCTAAAAATTTAACTTGTAGTTCTCAATATCTCTTGTTTACTTCTCTTTCCTCCTACTTTTTAATGAGATGATAATTGATTATCCAAGCTAAAGGCATTTAAGTTAAAGATACTCCTCCTTGGGGTTTCAGGAATGGAGGAAAGATTCTAATTCTAAGATTCTGAAAATAAGTAATGAGAGAAGATAATTTTTTTTATTATTTAAAAGACTCATGAGTATGGTCACCATGGAAACCAGACATGAGTCTATGGAACATCAAGAGATCAGAGGATAGGTCTTGGGCTAAAGCACTGAGTCTTAAATTTGGAATGCTGACATTGATTTTAACCCTCATTTGAGGATAACTTCTTCGTAAATTATGTGATTTACTTTAGATAACACAATTTTAGGATGTCATAGTTTTTGCTAAATTCTACCCTGTGCTATTTTCTTTCTGTTTTTTTTTTCTTCCCTCTCTCCTCTTCCATCTTTTCATCCTCTCTTCCTCTTTTTATTTCGTTCTTCATTCACTTTTCTCTCTTTTTTTTCCTATTTCTTTCTCTTTTTTTCTTTCCTCTTCAGCTTCATTTTTTGAGGGAAGACCTATAGGGGGACTTGTGAAAGAAGGATGGGAGAAAACTCCCTTTCTTTTTCCACATTTAGCATATTAGTAAGAAATGAGGAAAATATTACAACGTATCAAATATATAATGAGAGCAATAATTGGAAAATAGATCATTTAAATATTCTAAAAACCTGAATATTCTAGCTCATTCAGAGTGAACTCGTAATTTAAAAAAAAAATTGATCCTTTTTTGAGGATCTCCTTATATAATTACATACAAACAAAATAGAATGATATGCAGTGAAAAATAATAAGCAGTATATTTGCAAATACAGAAAATTATTTAGAAACAATTTAAAGTAAAGCAATAAGAATACAATGTACATTGGTGTACAATATAAGCACAACTAGGCTTGCAGAACCTTGAAATTATTGCCCTTTGCAACCTCTGTATTAGTGCACTGACATGTAACAGCTGCTCAACTAATATTTACCTTAATAGTCTATAAAACACACTTCCCCACATACATACATGCATGTATATGATTTTTTCAAATTAAAAATAAAATGTAAAAGATTAAAAGCTACTTTTTTTGAAGTTATTGGACAATAAATATTTTCTACATTTTCTTGATTTTTTAAAAAATAGAACGTTGAATTAATTATCCTGCAATTATTTGAATGTTATTCCTTCCTGAATTTTTATGCAATGAATTGCTAATATAACTTTATTTTTCTGTTACTTTTTAAAGAAATTCAGTGATATTTAATTGACATTTTATAATAAAATTATTTTACTGCAAATATATGAATTAAGTATTTCAATATTCAAAATGTACACAATCTATGTGTCAAAGGGAAGAAGTATTAATGGAGATGAGAGGCAGCATGAGATAATGGAAATAGCACGAGTTTAGAGTTTCAGGATATTATTTTGCTTTTTGGAGTTCATATTTCAAACTTGTGTGAAATGGGTAAGCTACTTTGCCTCTCTGGGCTTTACCATCTGCTTCTCACAACTGATATGAAGAATATTTGGAGACATGTTTTCTTATATAAAGTATGCCTTTAAAGTGCTTATAAATGTGAATATGTGAGTTCATTTAAAAAGGTGTCCATATTCAGGTGGGGCTAACAGGATAATAATTTCATAGAAGTTATTTATTTTTCTTTGGTGTCAAATTATGCTTGCTTAATAACATGGTGCCTACACTCTTATTTGTGATATCATTTATGTGAAATTAATTTAAAATAAACACAAATGTTTTAAATAGACTGGGCATCAGTTCTGAATATTGGCTGCACATTAGAATTTTCTGTGAAGTTCTTTAAATACTAATTCCCTGGGTCCCCACCTGCTCAGTGGTTTTAAAATCTCTAATGTGTAGCCTAAATTCAGAATTACTAAACTAAAAACTCTATAAACCTGAACCACTTAAACCTGTTTTAGAATGTAGCTTATGGGAATCTGGATTGATTGATAGAATGTATTCACTAATTTATGAAATTATTGTATATTTGGTATATATGTTTGGTAACCACTATACTAGGTACAAGAAATACATAAAATATGATACCTACCCCACAAAAGTTTGCATTATATCAGAGGAGGTGGGACCCTAAATGAATAATTATGTATTAATATTATATATCGTATCTTAGGGCTTTTTAGCAAAGTTCTGTGCTAGCACAAAGAAATGGTGGGTACTCTTCAAGAGGTTTGGGCAGTGTTTCATTCCAGCTGATCTTGAAAGATGAATGAATGTGCACTTATTAGGAAAAGAGGAGGAAAAAAATGTCTTTTCAAAGTTTTTTTTTTTAACAAAGCCATGATAAAAATACATAGTATGTTAGGAAAAGGCAAGCCAATAATGAAGAGATTAAAAAAGAGATTGGGGGCAAACAAGGAGGAGCCTCAGGTGCCATAATTATAAGTTTGAACTGTATCCTATGAGCATTATAGAAATGAGAGTACACAATACTGAGAGAGAGAGAGAGAGAGAGAGAGAGAGAGAGAGAGATTAGGAGTAAGACCTTCTATTCATTTTGGATGTCCTGAAAATATCCATTCCAATATAAGATTTAGAAAGTCAAATGTTTCATAGTTCTTTGGATTATCAGGTTTAATTTAATTATGGGAAGATTTTTAGTTGAATGATGATTGGATCTAAAATACTTACTAAATTATTACATGTGACTAATAGCTATCATAGCATAGTAACTACGTGCAAGGGACTTTTGTAAGGACTTGAGAGCAGTTAACTCCTTTAATAGCAACAAAGACCTATGCAGTACTTGTCATTTCTCTCTGTCTACTTTATAGATAAGGAAACTAAGGCACAGAAAGATTAAATAATTAGCCTATATACAATGAGTAAGCAACACCGCCAAGGGTTAAACCCATGGAGACTGTATCAGAGATTGTGCTTATTCATGTGGTACACAGCTTTCATCTACAATAATTATAACTAACAATGTGTTGAATGCTTTCCATGTACCATGCTCTGTGCTTAACAAGTGTAATTGATTTAATCTTCACAACTAACTTATGGAACTAGTAATTTCCCCATTTTACAACTAAGGGAGTTAAGAAACAAAATTTAATACTTTATTACTTCAACTGTATCACTCGGATTCTTGGTCCATCAGTCAGAGTTCTTGATAGATCCATGGTCTAGCAGAGCTCAAAATCCCTGTTAAATCTTGAGGAGATGTAAAAACCAAGTGTTTAGTAACATAAAAAGGTGTCTGTTCATCAATCTTCAAGTTTTTGGCATTGTACCAAATACTACATAAATTATTGACTTTAGCTCAATAAACTACCAAGAAAATGGAACACTGGAAATCAACAGAGATCTCCTAAATCACTATAATGAATGTTAAATATGATGTTAGATTTCAGGTGATTGGGTTAAGACATTTTATAATTAAATGTATTATAAATAGTTGTAATAGCTCTATCTATACTGTTGAGAGCAAAATTGTCTCTTATTTCCACAGTGCAAAGTTTCCAGGGATCCCATTAAGTAATGATTCGAAGACTCTGTTGTAAAGGACATAATCCTTTACAGAACTTTATTTGGTCACTTAAATGCAAAAGAGAATGCTGCTGCCATTATATTTAATCTATTTTTGATTATAGATGAAAAAGAAATCACTGCCTTTGCCAAAAGTATTAAATAAGAATTACAAGATCTTGACCTGCAACTTACAAAGAGATGAGCTCTACCAGACAAGAGGGTTGTTTTTAAATTTTCAAGTGTCCAAAAAGAATAGACCTCAAGCCTCAAACTATAAGTCCAGAGCCTTGCACATTTCAATATGCTGGACGCAAATAACTGGAAATTAAAATAAACTAATTCTCATTCCTATCATTACCATCTCCAAATACCATGTACTTACTACATTTCAGGGACTATACTATTGTTTCACTCTCATTTTTGCTTACATTAGCAGCAACCCTGCTAGACAGATACCATTATCTATGTTTTAGAGAAGAAAAATAAGAAGTTTCTAGTCAATGGGAAAACAGAATTCAGAGATGAATTTTCTTTTGTTTTTTTCTGACCATATTAATCCCACATCATTTTCAAAATTCTTGACTACACATGGTATTGTACTGGCATAATAGAGCCAGCTTATGAGGGAATATGAGAATTAAAATAAAGAACCATGCTTTGCCCACAATCTCTATATGTGTATAGTTTGCAAAGTGGCTTTATATACAACCACAAAAAATAGGTATTTCCTATTTTCCCATTTCCAGGAAAGGAAATGAGGTTTTGTGGTTCAGTAGTTTGTCTAAGTGCCCTAGTTAAGTAAGAGCAAGAGTCAGTTTTCAAATGCCCATTCATTAGGTTTGAAATCCAGCAGGCACTATGCTAGATCTTTGGGTTGGGGCTGAAAGTCTAACTCAGAGTGAATGTGGGTATTCACTCAGGACCATCAGGGAAGTGCTTTGTCTATTTGCGATGACAGCATTAAATATGACCAAGGATCACAGGGTGAAGATCTCTGTGTTTAATCTCTGTGATGCCAAATGTATGTCAAGAGCACTGGTTGGACAGGGCTCCAACCTAGAAAACAGTAATCGAAGTACTTGTAGTTTCCCAAGCACTGAGAGGATAAAGTTCTTTAATTATTGTATTTTTTACCCAGTTTCATGACAAATTGAAAACTTCCCAGGCCATATTGTAAGCCTATCCTGGTTGGATAATAGGAAGATAAGTGACACTAGACCCATAAGTAAATTCTTTGGATTAAATTTCCATGTTATACCTGGAACTTGAAGTTTTAAACAAAACCATGCAATATGAAAAAGGTTTCCATTTTTGCTGTAATATTCTTGTTAAGACATTGAGTTTTTAAGGGCCATTTATAAAAGTTTTTATGTAAGAATATTAGCATTTAGTAACTAGCAACAACAAAATTCTTTTTTTTCTAAGAATAAACCCATTTTCTTATATTAGATAAAGATAACTAGGTAAGACATTTTCTCTCATAAATGTTTTCTGCTAGACCGCAGATACTACATTAGTCTAAATAACTTCTGTGTTCGTCACCTCTTTCTGCATGGTTTTCGTTTTCTATCTCCAGTGACTTTTATGTATATAATTGCCTCATTCACATTTAGAAAGTAGGCAGATTAAATCTATTAAACAGGATCAGATAAAATAACAACCTCTATTTTTCAGTTAAGTAGACTGAGGTACAGTGAAGGTTTTCCAAGCTCCACTTAGTCGACACCAATGTCTTTTCAGTTTCTATGACATTGCAAGTGTTCTCCTGCCTCAGAAGCACCAACTGTTGTTCCCTATGCCTGTAATCCACTTCCTTTCTCCCCTCCCTTTGGTTAATCATCCTTTCCCACCCCCAACCCAACAACACAAACACACACACACAACATTTCTGCATAGTTGAATCTTTTTGATCTTTACCAAATATTACTGCCTCAGAGAGATTTAGTTTTTTACTGTCCTGTACAAACAAGATACACAGGGGTCCTCCTAATTCTTTATAATTTGCCTTGTTTAATTCTTTATTGCACCTCCTACAAGTTGTAAGACATGTTTGTTTGTGTACCTCTTACTTGACTTTATTTTATTTACCACTGCATCCCCAATACCTAGCCATACCTGACATATAGGAGTTTAATAAATACCTAGTAAGTAGCATCAGTAGACCTACATACACTCATATATATATACACCTAATAACTATTGGTTTTCTCAAGTCAAACCAGTATTTATTTTGTTCATCATTTTGTTGCAGTTCTTGATTGGTAACTGGCAAAATAAAAATGCTTGTTGGCGTATTCATTAAATGAATACAAAAATTCTTTCAGAGGAATTATTTTTAAAAACCACATACAATCTGTTATTTGATGGTTCAGATAACCATACAGTTGTGAAACATTCAGTATTGCAATAAGCCTTTTGGAGTCTGAAATATGAGTTGGATAATTCTAAGAAGCACAAATGCAAAAAGAGAATGTAAGAGGTACATAAGATTGTCCGGATTGCAAAAAAGTGCTGTCATTCAGTAGTCTTACAAATCTCCTGCAAACATTCACCTGATTTGCTGTCTGTGATCCCAACTAGGAAAATAAAGGGCAGCATGCATGTAACACGTATACCTCTATTTTCATAAATATTTATTTAAACAGTGAAACCTATTTCTTGAGTACTTTCTGTGTGCCAGAATTCCCTTCTGAGTATTTGGAAAACATCAGTGAAACAAAGATTCCTTTCCTTGAGGAGTTTACATTTCGATGGTGGAGAGGGGAACAAACAGACAATACACAATAATCAAAACAGGTGAATAGATTATATAGCATATTGGACTGTATTAAGAGATAAGGAGGAAATAGTGTTAGGTAACTGAATCAGGAGCACTGAGATCGTGAAGTATAAACGTTTACAGTAGGGTGGTCTGGGAAGACCTATTTAGGGAAATAAGATTTTAGCAAAAATTTGAAGGAGTTAACCCAAGGACTACTTGGGAACAGAGCATTCCATGCAGAAAAAGTGGCTAATTGCAAAGACCATTAGATTGAATCACATCAGTCATGTTTAAGAAATAGCAAGGGAGTCCTGGTGGCTGGAGAAGAATGAGCGAAGGGGGAGAATACCAGGAAATGAGGGCAGAAAGTTAATCGAATAGAGACACATTAGCTAAAGTAATAGTGAAGACTTGGGCTTTGACTCAGAGAAGCAGAAGCCTCCTGGAGGGCTCCAATTCAAGCTAAGTTCTCACAAAGAACACTCTTGCTGCTGTGTTGAGTACAACCTGTAGAGAAAATTGGAGACGCTGAAGGACGAGTTGGAAGCTATGGCTGTAATGAGGTAAAAGGTGATGTGGTTGGATTCAACATGGTATCTGTGAAGGTGGTTAGAAGCAGTAAGACTCTAGATATATTCTTAAGGTGATAGAAAGAGAGGAATCAATGGAGACTCCAAGTTTTAAACTTAATTATAAGTATAAATAACTTTTTTCATCTTACACAAGAATTACAATATTTTGATTAATAGCTCATCTTAAGGCAAAAGTCATACCCTTGAGCAATTTACAAACAGAACTTACTTTAGGGACCTAGTTGTTTCTATGCTCCTTTTAATTTTAATTTTACCCAATTCAGCACTTTACAATTATGAGGTAAAACTATTGTAAAATGTCACCGAGCAATTTAAGATTATATAATTTTGTTTTCCTTCTTGTCTGAAAATATCACTGTTGTACTGCATGGGGAATGTTCTTTGCATTTTAGCTTTTAGAGCCCGGGAAGTGGGTATGTCTTGGTAAATAATGTATTATTACCTTTATGGAGTGATTTATCATTTATGACATGCTTTGACATGTTTGATCTCATCCCATCCTCTCTATAACAGTGGGAGACAGCAGGGAAGGAAATATGTGTAGTAAATTGAAGACTGTAAGTCATTAAGTAACCACCATGAGAACTTCTTACCTAAGCTCAGCCCACTCACTTGTGTACTTTGATCCAGTTCCAACTGATAAAGAAGGATGGGGAACTTAGTGTGTCCTATGATAACCATGGTAACACGAGGCTCAAATTTATGACCTTGTCTTTATTACCATCATCCAGTTGGGCTAATAAATCATTTTATATATAAGACAATACATTTCTATAATCATCCTATCATTAGTTCCCCTTTATTTTCCTCAGAACTCCACTTTTTTGTATTTTCTCATCTGTACCACATTTTTCATCTTTCGTGTTCAGGAAGATCAACCCCAACTTTGCCGGCCTCTCCACAAAGTGGTAAAGCTTGCATTGTGAATTGTCATAAAAGAATCTCAAAAATTAATGCCACCGTCAGAGCACACATGAAAATGGGGAGAAAAAAGATGCCATTGTATAGATCAACAAGGTGTGGTAGATACCTATCGTTTTCTTTTTCTTCTTGAAACCCGAAGCTATCAAGGAACAAGTTGCTTTGTCGTCAAAGGTCTGGTGGGAAATCTACATTAGTAATGCATGCCTCAGGGTCAAAATCCTCAACTTCAGTGACTTTATCTTTTAATCTTCCATCCAACTGCTGCAACACCTACAGCCCAAAATTCAGCTAGGGAAATATAATAGGTTTTATAATAATCACATTGCTGCAATGCCTCTTTTCTTTAAATTTAGCCATGCAATTAATTTATATCGATCTCTTTCTCAGAGACAGAAATGAAGTGTTTTTGGAATTCAAAGATTAACATAGCATATCTATATCTATCATCTATCTATCTATATCTATGTATCTATATTACATGCTTATAATTTTGTAATAAAAGATTTTGTAATAAAAAGGGGGTGTTATTTGTGCTGGACTCTGTATGCGTGTGTGTATGTATAAATTATATACATGCAAGTATATAATATTATACATATGTATATGTATAAACGATCTTGGTGAAGTATAAGGGCGATTGGAGAATGAAAGCAAAGTCATAGTAAGAGATATTTAACCGCTTTGGAGGAAGAAAATTTAATAGGTGTATAAAGAATCGTTGTAAGAAGTGCAGACATGCAAAATGACATTATTAATAAGTAATGTCATTAAAGAGACCGTTCTTTCTAACCACTTACACCTCTGAATCTGGGTTCTGGACTTCCTGATTTTCTCGACCCTCCAGCGCTGAAGCCCCTTCTCCCAAATATTGTCAGGGGTTTAAGTGCCACCGTCAGAGAGAAGCTCGTTATCTACCTGCTCCCCAGCTTCCCTCTGAGTGACACACCACCCACGCCTCCCCACACAGCTCTTCTTCCGCGGCTCCCGGAGGGAAGCTGAGGAGCTGCAGAGGGAGCCTGAAGCTACCCTCGCCTGAACCCCGAGACTATGAGGCTGCAAGACACTTGTCAACCACTGAGTCTGTGCCCTGTTCCTTCTACCGCCCCCCGCCGCGCGCTGCAGGAGTAGGAGCCAGCCCTGCTCTGCGCTCCCAGCTGCGTCTGCCTGAGTGCGGCACGTGCTTCAAGCGCTGGCGCGGGAGAACGAGCGCCACCGCCGGGTCGCGGAGCCGCTCCGCCTGCTGCCACCGCCGCCTCCATAGCCGCCACTAGCGCTCCAGCTGCAGCCAAGGCCGCTAACCGAGCGCAGGAAGCCCGCGAGGAGCGGCTGGCTGGGGGCGCCAGGCTCAGGGCGCGCATCTGGTAAGCGCAGCGCGTTTTTCTTTCTTTCAGCTCTGGAGTCACCACGGATGTAGGATACCGCCGGAGCCCCTCCCCCAGCACAGGGCTGGAAAGCATTCAGTCAAGGGGCGGGAGCCTGGGCGAGCGGACCCAGGAGGGCAGGTGGTGGGCAGGTGGAGAACTGGTGGAGCCAGGGACGCTACGAGGTCCTGCAAGTTTAGAAAAGTCACCCTGCAAGGACGTGTGCTGTGTGAATCAGACATGAATTTCGAGTCAGGAGCCCAAGCTACCGCGGCGTAGCTTCCAATGAGAGGTTTATAAAGATCATTTTGCTTTTATTTGCATGAGTGAGGGATTTAAGTGGTCTTGTTTTCATAGAAGACGAACTAAAAAATATCGGTGGAGAAAAAAAAATAGAGATCTGAGCCAAAGGAGGCGTTTGGACACCTCTCTTTCTTTCGCTCTCATACCGATGCATGTGCACAAAGGGGTGCGTTTATCAAGCGGGGGGGCTTTGCCATCTTTGAGGCCATTTGGTGTTTAGGGGGCTATAAAAGCATTTGCTGTTGCTTCACCCGGAAAAGAGACAGCGAAAAAGGGACCTTGTTGGGCATGAATGCCAGTGTTCCATTTCTAAAATGACACTTCCATGACTACATTACCGGGAGGAAGAGATTTTCTAGAACAGGGGGCCATTTTAAGGGGGTACACATGCAACTCTGGACCTTTAAGCTCAAGTTCATGTACTCCAAGTGGGGCTAGGAAGACATCCTTACTCTAGGTTCCTTTACAGAACTTTGGCAAAGGATGGGGTCACAGAGAGGGATGTGGGGATAGAGAGGGAAGAGAAAGGAGCTGAATATGACTAACTGGGCTGTGTGAGGAGGAAGAAGAAGCAGAAGCCTGGAAGTCAGGTTTGGTATCGCTGTGTTCATTCAGTTCCACCCTGAGTAGTCCCTGGGCTGGTCTCTAGGGAAATGTGTGACCTTGAACAAGTTCCTTAACCTTTGTGTATTCAGTTTCCCCATCTGCAAAATGTAGAGGTTCTTCAGGGTTTTGGGACACCCATGCAGCAGTGTCTGGCTATGACTATATGGGTTTGAGGATCTGCATATGAGGAAAGAAGAGCACCCAGAAAATCCCGATAATGGAAGCTTCAGGGCATTTCCCCCTGAAGTATCGAAGGCATTTGCAAGTTCCTGGCTGTGCATTTGGTGTAATGCATGTTGGGATGTCTTTAGAAATGGGTGAGCAAGACAATCAGACACCTAGCTGATAGCCAAGGGAACCTGGAGTTCTGAGTGCTATTTTGGAGAGGTTCAGATCCATTGAGCATAAAGTCACATGCTTTCTTTTTTTTTAAAGGTAGCAATTTAAGAAAGAGGCTTAGTAGCAAGCTGTGAAGTTCTCTCAATTTGAGGGTTTGGGGAAAAATTTAGAGCCAATTCTAACACAAGGAAAATGAATGGAACCTCACTTTAAAGGTTGGGCACTAAGGATTGTAGGAAGAAGGTTTTAGAGTGAGATCTGAGAAGACTGTAATCTGGGCAGAGAGGTTAGGAGAAGAAAAGAATGGATCTCCTTCCTCAGACAAGGGTTCCTAGACCCCTAGGAGGTGACAGGCATCTGTCCAGTGTCCTTGACACCTCTGGCACTTGTCTGAAGAGGGCACAGGTACCTTCTCCCCTCAATACAAGATCGTTCTTAGAATTTAAGCATCTGCAACTCAGGTGTTAAGGTATGAAAGTGTATATGGGAAAACTCAAGTCCTAGGGGTGTCTTCCCAATCCCCCCACCATGTGAGCTTCTGGCGGTGGAGCTAGTTTACCTTATCCAGATTCAATCCAAAGTCTGTGTTCCTAAAGGAACTCACTGTGCCACTTGGTGGCACCAAAAAGTTGCGCTGAGAACTCTGTTCTCTATAAATACAAACTACCACCCCTCCCTCCTCCGCACTCTCCCCTTCCCCCTTCCCCCCTTTTTCAGTAGCAGAGACATTGCTGCACACACCGCCCTCATCTCGGCTGTTCTGCGCTCACTAAGCGCAGGAGATGAGCTTAAGATCATCTTGGGGGGAACCCGGGACTGGAGAGGCCGGCTCTGCCCCACTGATCCGTAAGGCCCAACTTTATGGGGGGCTAGCTAGACCTCATCTCACTGCCCGCTGCACAGTCAACAGGGGGGTAAGCTTGCTAAGTGTCTGTGTGCCCAAGAGTCCCCGGGGCGGGAAGGATGTAGCAGCTATCAGCTTGCTGGGTAGCTCACAGTTTGGCTTGGGGGAGGGAGATGAGGGTGGAGCAGGGGTGGCTAGAACCTCGAGACTGAAGTCTGCTCCGTTTGCCGGCGCCCTTAGTTAAAACCTGTTGGGAGAAAAGGTGAGAGCCATAGGGCAAAGGAGGGAACGGCTGCAAGGGTTGAGAAAGGGATTCTGCATGCCTTCAGATCCGAGTTCCCGCTCCCTAAGGCCAGGTGTGCATAATTAGAATGCAGCTTGAGCTTCCCCAAACCACCGGAGGGATCGGAATTGAAAGAAGCACAGGTAGAGAGGGAGAGAAAGGAGAGTTGGTTCCCAGTAGCTCGGTTAGCTGCTGCGACCGTGGCGCCTGCTGCGGAAGAGTGGGGACAGCGGGTGGTGCTGAAAGCACAGGTCTTTCAAACAGTCTAGCAAGCCTCTTCCTAAACCTCAGTCTGCGCCCTCCGCTTTTTCCTCTCCCGTGGATGTATCTTTCCCTTTGGACGTAAAGCTTGCTAGTTACCCCGGACTAGCAGCGTGAGCGGCATGGCGAAGAGGGTGCCCAGGCTACAGTGACTTGGGGGAAGAACCTTGGGCAGGCCCGCCAGCTAGCCCTTGACCAGAGCCTAACCCCGCACTTGGGACCTCGCAGAGGGACATGAAGAGTCTGCCTGGAGGGCTCTTGGAACTGGTGCTGGAATTTCTGACAGCCCCCATCTCCCTCCGGAGCAGGTGCTGTGGGGAAGGGAAACTGAAAAGAGGTTAACAAGCTCTTGTGCTTCTTTAGGCAATCCTGGTGCTGCCTCAGCTGAACTGTAAGCCTGAGTAGGTGGGCAGATAGGTTCTCCAACACTTTACTCCCCACTAAGAAATTGACAGAGGCTAGTGGGAAGGCATAGCCTCCTTTCCACCTTCTTCTTCATTCCCAACATGTTGATTTATTGTTCTGAGTCCCCAGAGACTGAACTAGAGCTAATCTGTATCCTTAATGTTGGCCGCTCTCCATGCGAGGCAGCCAAGGGAGCATTGCCTTGTACTATGTGCGGCCCCTTCACCCAGTGGGAATAAGCCAAGGTTTTCTGTGGAATCCTATTAGTTATGCAACATTCTAGACATTCTTTTGGGTATTGGAGTGTTTGGGCATGCTACCTCTTGTTAGGTGTGCTTTGTAGTCCTCAATTCCCTCATGGTACGCAGGGAATTTTCTTCTTTAATTTCTCTTTTCTATCTATGTAAATACACCTTTAAGAATCGGTTGTGACAATTTCTGCCCTTTAAGGATGTGATTTCTGTTTAAAAAGGATCTTTTGTTGGGCACTTGAAAATACTGCTTCCTGAACTCATCAGGTTAGTGCACATCCCACAAAGTCTCTAGCCTTCTCCAGAGGAAACCTTTCAGCACTCCGGACAGATCCTCCAAGGTTTCTTAGGAGAGGAATGTGGATAGAACACTTTCTGCATAAAGATTTCTTTTAAGACAAAAGCTTTCCCTAGTCATCTCCACTCTGCTTGACAAAATATATAATTAGGTATTTTTATTGCATCTCCTAGATCTCTGCTTAATAGAGAGGTGCAATCATGACAATATTTGGGTTGTGGGCTATGTTCAAAGACAAATCAAACTCTTCAATGTTCATATTGAAGATCAAATATTGAGATCATTTGAAGAATGGGGGTGGTGGTATCTGTATAATCCAAGTACCCCCACAGTTCTTTACTTTACTTCCATAGGTAGACATAGGCCCCTATCACCACTTAGTAGTCCATATTATTGGCGTGATGACAAACACCAAGATGAAAATGGGAAAATTCATTTATAGGTACTACAACCAACCAGCACAAAATACATACACTTTAAGGATATTTGAGTAACTATATACAATTTTTAGTTTTTACTCAGTTATTGATATTGTTATGTTTCAGTTCAATGATTTGTCTCAAACATACTTTCCTGGCTAAAGGATATTAATAATTCCGAGTTTTAATTTTTCTTCAAGACACATTAAAGATTTTATAGGATCAGTATTATATTGTCCTTTATGGAATTGTCAGAGCATTTTAGATAGAAAAATTAAATTAAATGCTAATAAGAGTAGGTGAAATTGCAGGTAGAAAATGTAAGATAATCAAGAAGGATACTGTACTTATTTGTACATAGTTTTCTCCTAGGATTTTCATCCTAATTGGATGAAAAAAGAGACACATCTCACTATTTCTCCTTATATTTTTGCCATCTTATTTTAGTAGATAGATAGAACATAAACTAAATTCTATTTTATGAATAGATATATGTTTATATATGGTGATATGCTGAAGCTAATCAGTTTATTTGGAGTTTGAATACACTGAAGGTATTCAACAAAGCGGGTGTATTACTACAAAGCAGGAACATTCTGGAAGTTAGAAAGGTGTGTTATTTTTAATATTTAGAGAAATATTCATCTTAGTCCTGAGGCAACATTCAGTCATCATTTTCATTAATGAATGGAGCTTAAAAGAGCATAAGAAGATAAGAACACCTAAAAGAATATTTTTTAGTTCATGACGTGCTTGTACAAGCAAAGAAAAAATTTAAATTTTGATTTTAAAATTTCAACTATTTGTAAATGAGACAATATCTTCTTGATACTACTTTATCTCAGTTAAAACTTAGTTCTAAAATATGTTATGCCACTGTCTTGCTTTCATTTTCTTTAAATTTAAAGAGGAAAAATCTAGATTGTACCGGTTCTAATCTTGTTTGAATAATGTATGCCTTCAGTCAGAAAGGGAACCAAGAAAAAGCCTTGATGCAGGCTCACCCCTGCTCTAATAACCACGATTTATTGAGCACATCAGGCACCATGCCAAGCACCAGATATGTTATTTAATCTTCATAAACAATCATACAAGGCAGTATGTGTTCATACTTTTATGTCGTCCATACAGTTGTTTTTTCTTTCCATTATCACGTAACAAAGAAATGGAAAGAATAAAAAGTATATACACACCTGGTTTTTTTTGGAACTCAAACTTACCCTATTCCATTACATTAGATAACTTTAATCTACGATGTGGTTAAACATCCTGAAATCGTGTCATTGACGTTTCCAGTGAGTTGTGGTGTGGCTGTGAGTGCAGACGCTTGTACAAGATTGCCCAAGTTTGACCCCAGCTTGGCGGCTTATGGCTATGTGACCTTGGGCAAGTTAACTTAATACGGTTCTGCCTGTGTTTCCTCATTTTAAAAATGGGAAAACAGGTTGTAACACTATTAGCCTCATTGAGTGATTATGATGAATTAATTGCACAAATTTAAGTAAAGTACCTGACCCACAGTGAACAGCATAGAAATAGATGTTATAGCTATTAATCCCATCCAGGCCTTTGAATATCAAATGCTTCCCAGTTTTTTCATGTTGTTAAATTTAATCTTGTCAACAACTCTGTGGGCTGATACATAATTGCTTTCTCAAATATCTCCTTTTATTGTTGTCAAACTATTCAGGAAATCTACAGTAAGTGTAAAAAATATATTTTATGTAGATGTGATTCTGTTGGTCTTATAAAGCTAGCAGACCTAAGAATAATTCCATAATGATTATTTTTTACAATGAATCTGGTAATAGACCCCTAGCTTTAAACTTTTGAGCATAAATAGTCTGAGAAAAGTTAAAAGCTTATAATCATAGTGGCACTACTGGACATTGCAATGATAGTGCTGCTATTTACATTTACAATAGTTTGCAGAGGAATAATTAAAAGTATTTTTAAAAAATCAACTTGTTTTAATACACAGTAATGTGGTAGAATCTTTTAAAGATCCAAAATAAAAGTAAATAATATAATGTTATATTACTTAAAAATAATAATGAGATTTTGAAAAATCAAGTTATAAATTACTATATAAAGTTATTCTTATCATGTTAAAATTATAATGAAATTTGTACTTTATATTAAAAGCAGCCTTTGAAATGATGAAGTATATTATTGGACACTCTTCTCACATTCATTTATTGTAGTTTGTGGATAATCAGTACTCTGCTTATTTAATGTAAGTCAATATTATACTTGATACTCACAGTTTAATCAGTATTTCTCAAATTGAAATTGCAACCCAAAGCAAGACAGATACCAAATAAAGAAGGAATACAACAAGTCTACTTCAAACTGTTTTCCTTAGAATTATTAGGAGGTTTCAGGAGAAGACTCTGTAGAACTGACATATCCAAATGATTGGTTCTTTGTTGTGTTCTTTTTTGATGATTATGTAGACTTTACCAGAATGAGTTTCATGCAAATCAGTGGCTTTCTGCTGGGAATGACTTTGACCTGCAGGGGACATTTGACAGCCTGGGGACATTTTTATTCATCACAACTAGAGGAGGTGTGTGCTATTGGCATCTGGAGACCAGGGATGCTGCTAAACATCCTGCAATGCACAGAATAGAAGCCCTCCACCCCCACAGCAAAGAATTGTCTAATCCAAAATGTCAGCAGAGCTCAGGCTGAGAATCCCTGATCTAAACGATTCTAAGAAACAGTTACCTAGGTTTATTTTGGTTGGTTTGTCTTCTGAATGCAGCTGATTGGCTTTACATAAGAATTTGATGGAAAACAGAGTCTCCAGGATATTTTGTAATCAACGCATAAGGTTTAACCAACTAACCCATTTGATCCTATGGGAGACGTCATTACTTGGCTCTGTCAACTTTGGAGCCAATAAAGTTGGTGTCATCTGATTCTGCCATTTATCATATATTCAAGATTTGTGGCAAGATTCTTCCCTCTAAACCTCAATTTCTACGAACATTTAAATGTAGGTAGTGATCATACCAAGCTCATAGGTTTGTTGTGAGACTTACATTAAAATAATGCTTATACAGTACATTATTTAGCAGAAAGTAGGCATTCACTAAGAATTAGATGTTGATAAGTAACTAGAGATTGAGTTAGAAATGCAAAATCACATTTTCAGGCACCTGATGATAGGTAATATAATATGCACAATAATGCTTTACAGCCTTTAGAGGTATGCCATAAATAACAAGAAAACAGCTGAAGGCTGCAAAATGGGAAGAAGGCTATAATCCCTGCTTGATAATTAAATTGAGACTAGTTAACAGTGGATTACATCATTTTTATTGCTTTGCTGTAGAAGGCTGTTTCAGGTCTTCATGGACTACTAAACTGGTATTTTAAAAATGATTTACAATGATTTAGTGAGTTTTATACTATTGCCAGCATCTTTTAATTAATGTATAAAATTACAGATTTCTTTTAAATACTATATTATTTAAGATCCTTTTTGGGGGGGGGGGTTAGGTGTTTTCAGTTAAAATATGGCATTTTTTTTTCTCGCCTGGGCTAAACAGAGTGGGTGCTGGACTGTCTTGTTTACCAGGTCACAGATGTGTGCTTGAGAGAGCAACAACAATGGGGCTTTCTTCAGACTGTAAAGCTCTCGATATTATTGTGCCTCAGAGTGCCTCTTATCTATGGGATGTGCTTGTTTTCAGGAGATATATCAAAGGCATCTGTGGCATATGCAGTATTGACACCCCTGACTACTTGTGACGAGGCTATTGCTTAGGCAGAAGGAATCAGTTTAGTGTTGATATCCTGAGCTGTGTGATTTGTTTGTGTGGGGATTAAGTTATATAAGAGACATCTGTGCCAGAAAGATGGTCAGTGTTTGAGAAGATTGTTGAAAACAAAAGACAACGTGATCTGGGAATCTAGTTACAACGTAAGTTGTCAATTACAGAAAACTCTATGCACCAATGTTTCTTCTTTATATTCATTTAGGATACAATATGAGAACTGTATTATTACCTGAGACAAAATAATTTTATGCATATTAAATATATGTCTGTTGTTTTCTATAATGGGGTAGTGATTAACTTTGTTATACTATGAACCCAGAAATATAAAATTGAATGAAGAAGTCCATTACTTCTGAAAATAGGGCCCTGAACCAATATATCATATAAGTTGCACTATTTGTATAAACTCTCAGCATGTTTCACTTTTGACTCAGTAAAGTTTTAATACTATTAGATTGTAGATCTATAACATTTTGAAGGTGTTTTATTATTGAATTGGTTAATTCTTGCCCATTATCTATAGCAAAAATCTGATTTTTTTTGCTACCAACCTATAACCACTACCATCTCAGAGTTATAACTTAAAGCAAATAATTTATTCTCTTTGAGATTCTATTTTCAGATATATGAAATGGGTACAATAAGACTTTCTTGCAGTAATTTCATTTTAGGTTGAAGTAGGATTAATAATGACAAAAGAGCCTGTACACCGAAAATAAAGTTCTATGGTTTTATCATTCCCCCTCATTTTCTTTCTATCAGACCCATGTTTAATGAACCAGTGACGCTCGTGGTGAGATAGCTAAGGAGAAATGGCCTCACCTATGAACATGTATAGAAGCAAGAAAGTTCAGGTCCTCGTGGAAAGAACATTGTGTGGTGCCCGGAATTGATGAGGCTGAGGAGAGAGGACTGAGAGTGAAGTTAATGCCACCTTCTAAAATCTAAATTGATAGATTATAAAATGTGAAATCATGCATGACAGCAATACCATGCATTTCTCCCATAAAAATGCTTTCTGGGAGAAACACTTTATAAAAGTAAGAAAATCTGCAAACAGTCTGAATATCTAACAATAGGAGATAATAAATTTTGGTTCACTCATACAATTGAATACTAGGCAACTATCAAAAAGAAATAGATTTTTTAAGTGTGAACCTTAGCTCTGCTATTCACTTGCTTTGGAATCTTAGTCAAGCTTTTCTATGTCCCTGAGCCCCGGATCCTCCATCTGTAAAATACACATAAATTTACTTACCCTATAGTTTTGATGACAATTAAATGCATTTCATAATCATGACTAAGCATAGTGCCTAGCATTGTAAACTGTCTTTGTATTTTAATTATTGATATTATTGTCCCCATCACCAAAATGAATTAATATGGAAAATCTTTACAATACATTATATGGAGAAGAATTAAAATATATTAGGATATAGATTTCATATTAATATTCCATTTAAATAAAAATATCTGTGTATAAAATAGTACATTCTTAGAAAATTATAGAAGGGTAAATACTAAGTTGTGGAATGTGATTAAGCCTGGGTTTTGAGGTGACTGTTGCAGGGTTCTGGTCCCAGGCCTGCTAAAAATCATGTCATCTCTATAGATTTCAGTTAAACTGAATCATCCACAGAGTTCTCTCTAGTCTTATGCTGCTGTTTCCCTTAATAGATTGAAAAGCCATGGGGAGCACTAAAAGTTTCTCCCTGCTACTTTGTGAGTTTTTGCCTTTTTGTTTTGTTTTGTTTTTGTCCTTTGTTGCCTGGACCCATTGGACAGAGGAAGTTTCATTATGTATTTTTCAGTTTTCCCTGGTGGGGCAAGGGTTAGTATTTTGGAACTTTAGTCAGTTGATCAGAAAGCCAAGTGGAAGCAATTCGCCATTTGTTCACTTGTAGAATTTATCGAACTTCTACTTTGTGCAAGGATTTCACCAGGTGCTGTATATGTCACAAATTTAACCTTTAAGGTTTTTTTTTAAACAAAATGCATATAAATAGCTGCAATGTTAGCTTAGTAATAAATACTATAAGTATGGATAAAAATTCCATGCGAGTTCAGAGAACAGAGCAAACACCAGAAGGTGAGTGATCAGGGAAGATGCTATGAAGGGACTACTTAAAAATATTATTTCATTCAATCCTCATTAAAACTCTTTCAGGTAGGTACTATTCTCATTCTGGTTAGGCTCAGAGAGGCTAAGTGACCAAGGGAGCACAGTCAAGGGACGGCAGAACTAGGATTCAAACCCAGGCCTACTGACTCCAAGCCCGTGTCCTTAGATCCTGCTATAAAGGCATTTGAATTAAGGGCATATCAGGGATCAAAAGAAGTATGAAGAAAACCACTGGGGAGAAGAGGTGTATTCCTGGAGGAGACACATATTTAACCTGACTAGCAGACTCCCAAGAAAGAACAAATTGAGGGGAGATGAGACCTCAAGAAAGGCTTGCAACAATTTAAAAGACAGATTCCTCAACCCCATGCTTAAAAGAATCACAATTAATACATATATTTTGATAGCAAATTTAGGAACTTACAAAACACAGATTAAAACAAAGAATAACATCCTCCTAATGTCCTATAGCTGGATGCTTCAAAAACATCTCAAATTTAACATGTTCAAAAGGAAATTATTAAGTTTTCCTGTGCCTCCATCGGTCTCTGTACCAGGCTAGTCCATGTCTTTTAATGGTACCTAAAGGTACTAGTTTTTTTAGACCTGAACCCTGATTCCTCTCCCCCTTACTATCCACATCCAGTCCATCAGAAAGTTCATTCTACTGGCAAAATATGTGACTGTGTCCTCTCTCCACATGTACTCTCACCCATCACAGCCGAGCCGCCGTCATCCTTACCTAAATTTGTGTGAGTCTCCTAATCAGATTTCTGTCTGTAACCCAGAACAATGAGAAGCTAGAACAATCTCTTCTAACACTGAACTGTGTCAATCTCTCGTTTACATCTCCTCAATGGCTTTCTGTTGCACTTAACATCCCAATTGGATTTTAAGAGCCGGCGAGATTCTATATGGTCTGGCCCTTTATTAGCTTTCCAAACCTCATCTTGTAGTTCTATCCTTCCCGTTCTTTATGCTCTAGCCACACTTTTGCAAGATCAAAAATTTTTATCCTTTATTTTATTGTCCTTTGCATTTATCAGGTTTCAGCTAAAACGACCTTTAGAGTACTGATCTGTAAGCCCTATGAATACAGGAAAACACGTATAACTTGTTCTCTCTTGAATATTTAATTCTCAGGAGCGAGTCATAGCATAGTCATGCCATATGTATTTGTCAAAGGAGTTAAAGAATAAATACTTGGTGCATAATGGGTGCTCAGTGAAAGACAATGATGGTAATTATCAATGCACATCATTGTACTTTGTTATATTAGTCTTTCCCACTCAATAGTTAATAGATATTTTTTCAATTAGTTACGTAATTTAGCTATAATAGAAAGTGTGTGCATGTAATACATAATATTACATTATGAATGTTAATTTAATTTTATCAATCACATATATGTACTATGTCTCAATATATTGGGCTTGCCTAAAATAACTCTAACAAATAAAATACATGGGACTAATATTTTAGCTTCATCAGTTTGATGAGCTATCTCTAGTCTCTCATATTGCTTTGATACTCTTACTTAATAAAAATAAGCCCTGTTTGGCTATTGAATTTTCCTACTAATATTATAGATTTAATGAGAAATTGTGATTCCTTTTGCTTCAGATTTTTTCTTGTCTGCAGTAAAATTCACGTGATCATGAGAGTAAGCACTGGTCCCAGGTCTTTGGTCTAAGCAAAATTAAGAGAACTCTTAAGGCTATTCAGATAGTTTCCAAATGAAAAAAATTAACATCAGTCTTTGTTCCCTTCCCCCTTGTCTACAATGCCAACTTCCATACCAAAACTGATTTTTTCTCCTAAACATTGCCAAATACCTAGTTATTCTGCAAGATCTTGTTATTTGAGGTGTTTTTTTTCTAAGTGTTTGGCACTATACAGAGGGATCCTTTCTCCATTGTACAGGAATCAGAAGAAAAACAATGAAAATGAGAGTGAGAGTGATTAGAAATGTGGTTCACGTTATATTCATTTTGAGTTGGGACTAGAATTTTTGAAGATCAGATACATTTTGAAAACCATTAGTATAATTGAAGAAGCATCACAATTGCTTAAATTCCTGAAGAAACGTCACCTGTCTTTGAAAGGTGGTGCTTAGGGAGTTAGTCACTTTAAAACAATTTGAAATCCTTGGTTTTCAGAGATGATAACATACAAAATAAACCTCTTATACAATTCTTTAAATAACTCAAATCACTAATTTGTCAGTTCCCTTTTACAAATTATGCTAGAATTTGCTGTAGGCAACTTGGGAAAAATTTTTCTTTTTCCCAAGTGTTTAATCTGAAATAATGAAATAATGATTATATTCATAGCTATACTAAGTTTCTACTTGGAAGGATGGTTCCAAACACACATTCTCTCCCTCAGCCCTTTGAGTCTTCCTGGTGTGTGTGTGTGTGTGTGTGTGTGTGTGTGTGTGTGTGTGTGTGTGTGTGTATGTGTGTTTTCCTTGATCAGAGATAGAGGCCTGATTACTGTGAATTTTATTACAAGACTCTGTAATTACTTTGAAGACTCTGGAGGACCAAGTGAGTTGCCAAAGAATTTTCTGTTCTTCACCACCTAGTCACAGAATGCCCTTGGAAATTTACTAACAGAAGAGGTCATGTCTTAAATATGTGTAGCCCTATTCAATATACAAAACATTTGCATAATTAATATTTTATGTTGATTCCCATAAAGGCAGCTTAGCACATATTACTTCCATTTTTCAGATGAGGAAATTCTGGTACTGAGAGGTCAAAAAATTTACTAATACTTCTTGCTACTGTAACTGGAATTTTAACCTGAATATTTTCTTTAAAAATTGGTGCTCGTGTCACTATGCTTGCTGCATGTTTGTGGGACATTGTACTCTCTAATATCCTAACCCTCTTCCTTCTGTCATGCAGTTCATTTAACTTGGAAATACTCACGTGACCTCATTTGTCTTTGTTCTATCATACATGGAAACTGGACACAACACATTTCTATTGGGAAGATTATTCAACTTGCTTTACATTGCATTTGAAGAAAGGATAAGTAGGATTTCTTTAAGTAACTTTATTTTTGTAATTGCATAACTAATACATGCTCAATTATGAAAATTTGGGAAGAAACAAAAAGCATTTCTAAAACAAAAATATACCATTGCCCAGCTATCACCAGTGTTTAATATTTTGGGATTCATGCTCCCTAAGGTTTTGTGTTCATGGAATAGTTTTGTTTTTAAGAGGTTTTCTCTCACTTCCACATGAGCACATGATTCAGCTTTCTGTATGAAAGATTTAGTTTTTTCCACTCTAGATGAACAAATGAAAAAAAAAATGTAAATCTAAACAAAGTAGGGTCAAGACGCTGTATCAGCTGCTTCATCACATCATGAAGTTCACAAAAGAGATAGAGGATAGTCAGAAAGATTTTTGTATCCCTTTTTTCTTCAAGTTATCTAAACCATGAAAAAGTCCTCTCTCTGATAGCATACACACCTTTAGAGATTCACAAACCAGAGGTACTTACATTGTTAAATACCTATGTTATTTTTTTTTCAGGTTTTGAAGACCATGACCATGTGGATGCATCTAACTAAATGGTACCTGGGGACATGGCGGTCCTTTAGAGAGCACTTCTAAATTGCTGGCTAATTTCCTGGTTTGACGCTCAGCAGAGGACATTGTTCGATCCTGTCTACCAGGACTCTCCTAAATTTTCCCCACCATGCTATCTTTATTAGCTTGAACTCTTTTCCTAAAATGGTCCTTCTGTTGATCCTGTCAGTGCTGCTTTTGAAAGAAGATGTCCGTGGGAGTGCACAGTCCAGCGAGAGGAGGGTGGTGGCCCACATGCCGGGTGACATCATTATTGGAGCTCTGTTTTCTGTCCACCACCAGCCCACGGTGGACAAAGTCCATGAGAGGAAGTGTGGGGCAGTTCGTGAGCAATATGGCATTCAGAGGGTGGAGGCCATGCTGCACACCCTGGAAAGGATCAACTCAGACCCCACACTCTTGCCCAACATCACACTGGGCTGTGAGATAAGGGATTCCTGCTGGCATTCGGCTGTGGCCCTAGAGCAGAGTATTGAATTCATAAGGGACTCCCTCATTTCTTCCGAAGAGGAAGAAGGGCTGGTGCGCTGTGTGGATGGCTCTTCCTCTTCCTTCCGCTCCAAGAAGCCCATCGTTGGGGTCATTGGGCCTGGCTCCAGTTCTGTGGCCATTCAGGTCCAGAACTTGCTCCAGCTTTTCAACATACCTCAGATTGCTTACTCGGCAACAAGCATGGATCTGAGTGACAAAACTCTGTTCAAGTACTTCATGAGGGTTGTGCCTTCAGATGCCCAACAGGCACGGGCCATGGTGGACATAGTGAAGAGATACAACTGGACCTATGTGTCAGCTGTGCATACGGAAGGTAAGATTCCTTTACATTCATCAAGTGTGTCTTATTGTGCACTGAACAGCTTCCCAGTGAAAAGTTTCAGGTTTTGAAAGGCTAAAATATTCTCAGCTGTTTGGGATCTCTTGAGTTGCCCCACTTTATCTCATTAATAAAGAAGGGACTGGGTGGTACATGTATAGAACAACAGAGATTTAAGATGAGTGTTCATGTGGCCATTGTTTGGAAAAGTGGAAATTGTTTTGGATTGCGTATCACATTATTTGTGCTTCTGCTATAATGATGCTAGGGGTTTTTAAGTTTTCTAGATCTTCATTGAACACCACACATTATTTTAACGTTTTAAACATGTTCCCACTGCCTGTTATTTCAGATATAGAGAGGTCCACATAAATACAGTTAAGGAGTGAAGGCAGCCAGTTCTGGCCCAGGTACACTGTAGTAGAAAATGATCAAACAGCTTAATCTTACAACTATGTTTCAGTTTAGTATATAGTTAAATCTGAAACTGAGATATGTATGAATTAGTTCTATCTTTGTATAGAACATGCCTACTCGGAAAGTATAAGTTTTAATAATTCATCATGAGTTGGAAATATATTACTTTTTTATGCCCAAAGGATAATGAGGAAGGAAAATATGGCTGAGACTTTATAACAGTTAATAACATTAGCCCTTTTTATTGTATATTGTGTTTTTACAGTGCTTTTTGTTTCCATTATTTGTTAGTTCTTATCAAAGGCTGTTTGGGACAGTTGTTTTTCTTTTTCTTTTTTTTTAATCTACAGAGTTTAAGAAATGCAAATGGTGAGACTCAGTCATTATGCAACATTCTGACAACAAACTGCATATACTACACACAGTATAGAACACTAACAAAGGTTCAGAATGCTTTTTGTATCTCATTTAGTCATCATGAGGATTAGTTTAGATTTTAAAATCCTGCAATAATACTATCGGTGTGGTCAAAACAATCTAATCCAGTAAAATATGGGGTTGCCTTATTGGAAAATTAGTGAAATGACCAAAGACAGTCTTCTATAGAAATTGGGAGCCAATCACCAATTAGATATAGCAAAATTTTATATTAAGTGGCATAATATAGATTTCACTGTATAGGTGTTCTTATTAATAATATCCAGAATGACATAAACATAAAATGGTTTCCTATATTGATTGAGCCTTCTATGCCTCTGAAAATTTTCATGTATAGATTTCTAATTTACTTACAGACTTGCTGACACATAGAGATTTTGAGCAATATACAGGTGATTGGAGTAGGAGACTTCTGACTTTTTTTCCTAATGCTGAGGTTTTTCTTATAAAACCACTATTTCATTTGACTCTGACAACAAGCAGTGATACAGATAACCCGGATATTTTATTCCCATTTTAAAGTAAAATATTTTAAGCATTTAAATAATTCATCCAATAAATACCTAATAGAAATTTCAGATCCAAGAGTAAGGCTCATAGCTACTGACTCCTAGTTCAGTGTCCTACTATAATTTAGCAGAATTCAATGGTATCACACTCTAAGAATATATTTATGTAGCACATATTTATTAAGTACAAATAGATGAAAGGCCCTCTGGTAGTTCTCAGAATGACAGCATGCAATCTGGCAAAGGAGATGAAGCGCGCACTAATATAGCAATGACTCAAGATGACAAGGAGTTAAACTACGCCTCTAAAGTAAGTTGTGTGAGGAAAAAAAATCACATTCTACTCTGTGGTGATGGGGGCTGTGGTGGAAATCTTAGAGAAGGAAATGGAATTTGACAGTTGAACATTAACAGGAAAAACTTTGGCAATTGGTAAAAATGAAGAAAGTGTGGATTTCTAGTAAAAGGAATGAGAAAATATGAGGTAAGAAAATAAAAAAAATGTTTGCAACAAAAAGGATAAAGGTATGTTTCAGTTTGCCTCAAAGATCATAAATTTTATTAGGCACTTCCCTCCAGATTGAGAAGTGTAGGGCTTGGTCACTATTTGGGAGACGTTCATCCAAGACTGTGTTTAAAAAGAAACTCATCGCCATGACCACTAACTTACTAATTTAAACTGTTTTTTTTTAAATGAAATATATACCAATAGTAACCTAATAAAATAAATAAATCATGATGCAGTCAATGTATTATTACATTGCTATTGAAATTAATGAGGCTTTTTGTAGTGAGGCCATAATGATCTCCAAGATCATTTTAAGTGAAAAAAGCAAGGGGAAGTTCTGTGCATATGGTATGTTTTTTGAGTTTATAAAAACCGTTTGATTGGGTATTTATAGAATTGCTCTCAGAGCACAGCAAAACTGATAACAGTTACTCCTCATAGGAGAAAGTCTAAGTAGGGTATAAGGCGGAATAAGTTAAACTTACTTTTCCTGTATTCTGTATAACTTTTTCATGTAAATATTTAAATGTATGTATTACATGCAAAAATATATATTACAACAGAATGAATAAAAGAAAACATTCTATTTGTGGGTAAAAACTAAGCCAAAATATTCTATGGCCAAACTTAGCCAAATTTAATTATTTTGCCAAAAATAGGCTAATGAAAATTTTGTTGCCAAATTATGGCAAAATATTTGGATGATACCATCACACCAGTACTCAGGAGAGAACACATTTTGAATATGAACATCCAAAGACTGGAGGAAATACTCTTCAGTTTATTGTTTTATGTGGTTCAGTCAAGCAGTATTTATATTGATTTGATCACAACCAAGTATGTGGATAATAAGGTTATGTAGTGTTACTTTTAACAATTTATAAGCATAGGAGCAGTGTGTTAGGAGGTTTCACAAGGTAAAATTCACATCCAGGATCAGAAAATTGCTTGAGTAACAACCTACAGCTCTGTTGGGTGCTGTTGGGAGCTCCTAGGCGGTGCTTTGTCTTCTGTTGCTTGGCCCTTCCGGAAGTCCATGCCAGAATTTTTGTGAAATGACAATGCCAGTTCTTAACTTGAACCTTTTTGTGGTTGGATTGGAATAATTCTTTCTAGCCCTTGATCACTCAGCCCCAGTATCCCAGATTTATTCCCAGGTCCTAATAATTTTCTTCCTTTGCTCAGCTGATATTCCTCTTTCTTCAAGAACATAAGACAATTTCAAATGCTTTCACATGAGGCATTGAGGTCTATGAAAAATGTCATATTTTCAAAAAACTCTTTAACCCCCAAATTTCCTATTTATTTTACACTTAAACATGGCAGTATCATGTCACTCAGTCCTCTTGGCAGCTATCACAGATGTTCTTTTGAGAACATGTATACTATCACAGAATTCCAGAGGAGGACAAAGAGAGACTTTGGTTTCAGCTTCCAGGTTAATCTCTTATACTTGCTTTGCCCTTGATTTATGATATTTGGAGGCTACCGGACTGTGTACTTCCTGTGACTTATTGTATTATGCAGAAGTTGTTCCTAAGTGTTTACAGCAAAGAGATTAATAGTACAAAAAAAAAACACACACATGAAAATCAAGGCAGACAGCATTAGCTCTTCATCTGTGTGGAGGAAAGGAGAATACAATGACTCAAAAAATTTTTTTACTCCTTTTAAAGGAGTTAGTTTAAGGGGCTCTTTGCCTCAGTACTTTTACAGCCCTTGGTTCATGTGCCTAGTATGGCACAAGATTTGTGGGTTCACCTGTTGTAGGGGTGTGGAAGATGGATTGCTTTGGTTTTGATGACTTCCATTAATGATCCCATTTGCTTTGTATCTTGATAGTTTCCTTGCCCTCGAATGCCACACTAGCCTTTGACTGCTTTGGTCGATAGAATTTGGTTTAATTCCCTTTCTAGTCTGTCTTGGAACCTATCATTCCATGGTTTTCTGGATGAGGCCATTTGAAGCCACTTGGCCTCAGCTATGTGAGAGCACCCAATGAGGAGCCACACAACTGTCTTCCTGATGCACAGTTATTTGCAATCACATAATAAAGCCCAACTGAAACCATAAACATTACCCAGCTAACCATAAACTTATGAGCGATAATAAATACCTTCAAGATGAGTTCCTTATAAGCATATTCAACCCAATGGCTTTAAATTTTAACCCTCCTCTCAAAGTGGGATACTACCACAATATTCAAACCTCAAAATTAAAAAGAAATGTATTCATGTTGCATTAATAGTCTTGATATTTAAAAGTGAAATAAAATGGAATAAATGCTGTGGGCAAGAAGAAAAATTTTAAAGGCTTCCCTAATGCTTCTGTAGTTAGAGATTTGAAAATTCCCTAAAGCCTGAACATTTGAAATAACCCTATACTTGTATATATTCCATTATTCCATGCTCCCCCCAATCTAGCTTAATTTTATTGAGAAAAGTAATTATAGATCACATTTTATACACAGAACTATGTATATTTACTTTATGGATGACTTACAGGATTTTCCACTGTCATTTTTGCTCACTTTATTTGCAAATTCACTCTGCACCCCCAGGGTCTCTCAGCATGCTTAGCACATAGTAGGTGCTCAAAGACTGTTTGCTGAATGGTGGAATTTATGTGAGAATAGTACCTATATCACTATTTGTGAATATATAGCATGCAGATAAGTAGCAGACACTTGTAAGTTTTCACAGTTTTGCTTCTGTGTAAAAATGAGGAGCCAAAATGCCTCCCTTGATTAATTATAAAATGCTATTCACACCCCACTCCCTTTTTTGTTTGCACTGGTTCTTGAATTTATTATTTCCATCTAATGATAATAGAATGCTAATTCATTCTAGCCAAAAAAATCATGTCAATGATTCTCTGGGGGAAGCATGTACCAATAATGTGGTACTGGTAATATGACAGCATTAAAACATTGTCTTCAGGCTAACCTACATATTGAAATGTTGTACTACTTTTAGGTTATAATGAAGCTTTCCATCAATTATTTAAAATGTGGTAGCAATCAGACTTTGGTTAAAAGACCTTCGATGGAATTCATAGTCTGTGCTTAGTTTAACTTCTAAAAAAATGGAAATATAGGTTTCCCAACATACCTTTTCTGTTGTGATTGTATCGAAACAACAATTTAGTTCTGGGAAGACCAGAAATGTCACTATAGGCCCTACTTTATTATTACTATCTTTTTTATTGTTGTTCAAGTACAGTTGCCTCCATTTCCCCTCCAACAACTCTATTTTTAAAGAGGTTTTATTTTCTTTCTCCAGGAGTTAAGTATTGTTGAGGGTTGAGATGAATTTTGAGATGATTATGATGATAATTCAGACACACAAACCACTGGTAGCACGTAGAATGTTAACAATGGAAGGGCTTTAGGCAAACATTTAATCTAACCCCTTTATCTTATAGTTGGTGAAACAGAGACAGTCAGGACCAGTAATTTGGCCTTACTTGTGCATAATTCTTTTCAGAGCTAGGTCTCAAAACTCAAGATTCTAGTCCAGAATTTTGTTTACACATCATTGTTCAAGATAATTACTCAAGTTCTTTTTTTCTTTTTTTTTTGCCATTTTATTACCTCTCCATTTGATTGCTTAATTCCTTTTCCCTTCATCTGAATGATGCCAGTTCACTAAAACTTTTAATGCTTATTTTAAAAATTAGCTTTGAGGAAAAGCATGGTTCCTTTGTTCTTGACCTGTAAATTAGATAAAGTGCTTCTTTGCCTGGGTCATACAGAAGATTTAAAGAAACTCTGAAAAATTTTTCTTTGCTTCATAAACATTCTGAAAACATTAGAACCATAAATCTTTGTATGTATGGAGTGATTGGATAATTTTATTGGTTATTACTAACATAATAATACATAAAACTCAGAAGATACAAAGGCTTTTAGGTAGACTCTTCATTAAATTAGATCATAGATCCATAACCTTGGAGACTCGTTGGCAGCTTTAATAATAAAGAAGTAATTTTTCATAGTCATGTCGCTGACAGAAACTGCATCGTTAATAGTGAAGGAAATACAGGAAGCCCTGGAACGTGTGCTCAGCTGGGGGCCACCTCTCATCCTCCCTTCCAGATAGGATAGCTTATGTAGTCTTAGCTGATAACATCTAAAGGAGTTATTATTGTCTCTTTCAGGGAACAAAAATGGAATCCATTGACATATCTAACCGTGGCCAAGGCAAGATCTTTATTTTCAGATTTTGTTTGTTTTTTACAAGTTCTGGGCCGGACTCTGACTCTCCTATTAAAGGCTCACGTCTGAGATAAAATAACATCCTCATTTCCACTTTCTCAGGTACTATTGCTGTCTGTTCACTGCTGAAAATGCTAGAATTTCCCCCCAGATAATCCATGCCTGGGATGACTTTGTGAGAATGAACTTTGTTTTCAGAGGATGTCAACCCACTATTCCCCCACCACACATAAATAAATACCTGGGGTGATGTGCAAATGTGGACATTATAGTTCCAGTTAATCAGGTGCTTTTGACTTGAAGATAAACTCTGAGTGAGCATGCCTGTTCGGCGATCGGCTCCTATCCATTTTGTGGTTGAGAGCTGCACAAATAGGGTATTTTTCTATAGTCTCCCTTATTCTAGATCTCACAGAAATAACGTTATTATCTGAGCTTAAGAGTTTGCACATTCAGAAAGTCCATTCATTCTATTTACTAAAGAACTGGACTTGTGATTCAATTCCTCAGTCATCATAACCTTATTAGCTCCAGGTTTATAAGGTTTAGTAATGAGTAACAGATGTTGATTCTGATTGAAGAAAGCTGAGGAATGGGAGGGCATGGTGAGAAATATTTATGTTCCAATGCAAAACAATTTCTGCACAGCAAACTCTAGCAAACACACAGGAAGCAAGCATATAAGAAAAAAAAAACAGGAATAGAGATCCACAAAACTCTAAAAAGAGAATTTTTTTTTACTTCATCCTCTCATTCTCTCTCTTTTTATTTACCATATTTTCCTCATCTCTTTAGTTACCAAACATTTTTATATTTTGTAGGCTGTTCTCTAAGTCTGGTCAGAAGTAATAGCCTTCTCATAATACCAATAGTTTTAAAGTGGATTGAAGAAAGATGAAGATTACATTAGTGATATGTTGAAAGTGAAAAAAAAAAGAAAAGGACTAGACTTACTGAAAGAAATATCACTGACTTCAGAGTTCTCACTGAGCGACTCTGAGAAAGTCAGTCTAACTCCTTCCTTCATTTGTTAGATGAAAAGGGCTAGAAGGTATGTTCTTGGAGATCCCTTCCATGACCAGCCTTTAATGACCTGCTCTTCACATGCTTCTGCAGACCACAGTTGGGCTGGATTAATGTTGAGCCTCGCATTTAAAATAAGCGAAACCAAGTGTGGTCTGTTCAAAGGAGAGTATTGAAGATGGTTATGTGACTTGAGATCATGTCTTCAAAATTAGCAGAGAGGACACAAGACTTAGCAGGGACCAGACCGCTGCTTTTAGGTATTTGGAAAATTCATATGGAAAAGAGCTGGATTCACTTTATATAACCAGGAGCATTATAAAGAGCTAAATACTAAAATACCAGAGTAACAAATTATGGCTCAATTTTTTGAAAAGGGTATTTTTGTTCATTAACAGGCCTGCTCAATGAATGAACTCTCTTAGGAGAAAGTGATCAGTTCTCTGTGACTCCTGCGTACAAGCCTGGGATGGACAGCCACCTGGCCGGGCTGTGGGAAAATGGGCTCCAACTCAGTGAGGGAGGAAAGGAGTCGGACTATTTATCCTTTTAGATAACTCCCATTATTGACAATCAAATATAATTTAACTGGGATTCTATTATTCTGTGAGTTAAAACATGGTCATACAGACTATAATATTTAATACATTTGTTAGTTGATTCATTTATTCCATAACAAACTCTGATAATGTTACATTTGATAGGTTGGACAATAGGTATAGAAAAAATGTTTCCCCACAGTACTGTAGCTACTTATGGCAGAGCAAGGATTGGGACCCAAGGCCAACTCTTAAATTAATTCCAAGCTTCCTCAATTGTGACTTAAAGGAATAGTAGAACGCACATCTATTGATTTTTCTCCCCCTCCCTAAAAGAACAAGAAAACACATTTGTTTCACCACAGAGATCTTTCTCTAATATTTCCTGTGTCTTTTTATCTTGCTTCAAAACCAGCACATTTCCTTGTTCCCGTGGAAAGAATTAATTACAGTAAAAAGAAAATAAAGTCAGGAGGAGATATGTGGCAACAAGTCGACCTCACAGAAGACCTTCTGTGGGTCTGATGAGTTCAGGCTGTACCTGGTTGCTTCTATCCACATCTCTATCGCAGACTCTGCACTCCATCCTTCAGATGCCAATTATGGGAGGGAGCAATATGGCACACATTTTTTAAGAGCAAAAGGACATATTGTTATGCGCTGCAGACTTATGTATGAAAGGCTTCTTTGGAATTCATCAGGACTAGGAGTTATGAAATCTCATTTTGGCACCTTTGCAAATACTCCAGAAAGACTTCTCAATTTAACCCAATGTTGAGGAGACTTTTTGGCTAGAGGTATGATAGTCAGATGTATTCATTTTAGGGGACTTTGAAACAAGAGATTGTGCCACAGTGATTTTATGCATTGATTTTCATACACACAGTCACACACACGCACAGGCTTTCAAAAGAATGGGATTGTTTAGTCAGTGTTTTTTTCAAGAAGTGTATCATAATCCATGAGTTGCTTGTCAGACGAATTTCGTGAGTTGAGACCAGCAGTTAATACAGAGTACAGTAAAATGGAATAGAGTAAAATACAAATATTAGAGTATATTACCTGATAGGAAGAGTAGATACTGTTTTGTGAGTTTTAATTTTAGTTGCACATAGGTGGCTATATGTGTGCTGTGGGTTATCATGGAAAAATCTATTTCTTACTATATCTTATAGCAGAACAAATGCTTAAAAGCAACTTACTCTGCTTTTCACTTTAACATTGTTTAATATTTTATTTTATTTTTTTGCTTCAGAAATGCAGTTTGTATGAGAAGTTTATTCCTCTGCAACAATGCCATTTGATTTGTCTTTCCTGGATGAGTGGGTTTTAAGTCTTATTATTAAAAACAAGCAAGAATTCCAAAGCACCATGGTGGGAGATGATAGAGAATTTGAGCAAAATATAAGTAATTGATATATTGTTGATAAATGGCATCTGCATCAATATGGAACAATGGCAAAGACATTAGACCTTAATGTTGGGGGCAAGTTTCCAGTCTTAGTTTTTATCAGAGATCCAAATAAGCCTGGGAACATTTTTTCATATCTCAATATAGCACGTTAAATATGAATATAAAAACATTAATTATAGTTTTGGTATTAAAATTTTACATATAAAAATTAGCCCTGGCTGGTGGCTCAGGTGGTTGGAGCATTGTCCCATACACCAAAAGGTTGCGGGTTTGATCCCCGATCAGGATCAGGACACGTACTTAGGTTGTGGGTTTGATCCCCGTCGGGGCACCTACTGGAGGCAACTGATAGATGTTTCTCTTTCACATCTCTCTCTCTAAAGTTTCTCTCTCTCTCCCCTTTCCTCTCTCTCTAAGATCAATAAAAACATATCCTTGGGTGAGGATTTTAAAAATTAACATGTCTAACTCCTTGTAATACACACACAAAATACAATATGATACATTTATACCATTCATAAGACAATTTCTTGGTTATATAAAACAAATCAGTGTACCACTTTATGTTGTAGTATGTAATAAGGCAAAGTTTTAACATATAAAGTGACGATCTTCTTTCAGTTTTCTCTGAGTTTCCCCAAAATTATGTGTACAATCTCTTTTGATGTATAGTCAAGTCTAAATTTGAGGTCTTTAGAGAATTGTGATGATCAGGCCAAATACCGATCATAAAATAAAGCAAGGTTAGATATGAGAGAGCACTTTTAGAAGTAAAAGTAGTTCCACGAAGTGGGTAAGCTATGGTGGAGTTATGACCTTATATTCACAAAGTTTCCTGCAAAGACATCTCAGGAACCTGGTTCCTAACTCTTTGGAATCATTTTATTTGAGTAGCAACATAGACACAGGCAGGCTTGAGTGCAAATACTGATTAATATTCTTGCTAGTGGAAGGAATTTGGGAAAGTCACTTAATTTCGTTTCCTCATTATCAAATTGAGAGAATAATACCCTCCCCATCAGACTGTTGTGAAACATAAATATAAAGCTCGTGGTGCCATGTTTGGCAGATAGCAAGGACCTTCTAAATCAGCCTGCCAAAAACTGGCCTTATCTGAGGTATAAGGAAAAAAAACCCATAAATAATATTTCACTCTTCTCACTCAAAAGTTATTATTAAATGCGGTGGAGATTTAGTTAGGAAAATGACCAACAATGTAGTGAGTTTTAGACTCTTAACAGTTTTCCTTTCAGAAGTTAGGCTTGCAATCACGTAATGAAATGCAGGGTGCTTAGAGCTTAGGCGCAGCTGTAAGTGGGTCACACAACCTCTCCTCCAGTTGCTGAGAGGCACTCTGGTATAGCAAAATGAGCAAAGCCTGGGAACTTTCAGAGCTAAACTGCTAACATGGCTATCTTCCCTGTATGTGTGTGTGTGCAGGCAGTGGAAGTATGGAAACAAAGGAGATGAAAGATAGAAAGCTAATGCTGTATTTTAAGCATTTCTGGGTTTTTTTGTACTTTTAAAGCAAGCACATTTAGTAGTAAAAAATCAGCACAATGAATAACTTCTTGGTAAGTTTCAAATTCAACTTGGTAACTTTACTAGTCAGTAACTGCAATTTGTTAACGAAACTTGAGGTACAGCACATTGAGGCATTCCATAGGCCTGAGTATAGAAAAAGAAAAGGAAATAATATGGACCTTAGGAAATGAAACAGTTTATATTTAATAACTATCTTGGTTTGAAAACTAAATGATGGTCTTTTAATCATTTAAAATCATGACAATGACAATAGCTATTTTATCAAATATTTACCATGATATCAGAAATTATCAAAGTTTTTTATGGTCTGTGAAGTGATATCAAGATTTGTATTTTGGTGCTGTTATTAATATATAGTTATCGAAATTATCTGAAAGTCAGTCTTACCGATAGCTAAAATAAGAAGCATATATAATATAGAGAAGTATGTATAATATTCTTTTCTCTATAGAAATATAGAGAAATATTTCTATAGAGAAAAGAATATTTCTGTGTTCCTTTTTGCCAGGATTCTAAGAATAGAACTATTTGTATTTTTGACAATTTCCTCAAAAATTTTCATTACATTTTCCTGGTTATATAACTTCTTTCCAAAAGTCATATATCTGCTTTCTATCAGATTTGAGTTGCAATGCCAAGCCTTAAGTCTCACTCTCTAATGAGAGTAGAGAGACATTAATTCTTTAAGAATGTATTATTGCATTGCCATATGATGAATTTTTATTCTTTAGGTCAGCTGAAGAAATATGAAAGTTATGTAAGACATATTTAAATGTCCCGTTAGTTTAATTTCAATGTCATGGAATTTGAAAAAAAATTAAATTACAAATGAAGCTGGAAATTACTATGTTTTATTAAAGTAAACAGAGAAAAGGGAGAAAAAGTATATTAAGATGCTGAAAAGAATTTAATATTTCATTTGGTTATTTTATTTGTAATCAAGCTTAATTTGATTGCTTTCAATTTCCAAATTAGTGCACTCATTCCTCATTATACAAATATAATTAGTTCTCCCTTTTTTGTTCAGAAGAAATAAAAATATATAAATCATTAGTTTCCACTATATTTAATGTACAAATATAATTAGTTTTCTATTTTTCTTCAGAGAAGTAAAATATATATAGACCATTAATTTCCACTGTATTTAATATTAAAATCTGGGTTTTATAAAGTAATATATACTGAAGAATCAAGCTAGCAATAATAATTATTTGGACTTATGTTTATATATAATTGATAACAGTAAACCCTCATAGAACTAATAAAATGCAAAAAAATTATTTGAGTTTGGTGGTACTTTCATTTGCCAACTTGTATGAAGTTATAAAAATGAAAAACTTGCAGCAACATATTTGATTTGAGAACATTTTTTGCACAGAATAAATAATGAATTTTTGATAAAGTTCAATATATATATTTCAATAGAAGTATATAGTATGTAGCCATGGCTGGCATGGTTCAGTAGATTGAGCACCAGTCTGTGAACCAAAGGGTTACCAGTTCGATTCCCAGTCAGGGCACATGCCTGGGTTGTGGGCCAGGTCCCCAGTTGGGGGCGGGCAAGAGGCAACCACACATTTATGTTTCTCTCCTTCCCTTTCTCCCTCCCTTCCCCTCTGTCTAAAAATAAGTAAATAAAACCTTAAAAAAAAAAAGAAGTATATAGTATGTAAAGGCACACCATGTAGAGCTTGAGGCCTACGTGATGTTCGAACAAATGAATTAGTTTATTTGTTAACTCGAAAATATTTATTAAGAATACATTATGTGCTAGCTTTTGTGGTGCACACTATGAAAATAGTGAGGTGGAAGCACATGCCAGCAGGTGACTTTTCGCAGATGTATACCAAGCCAGGCCTCATATTAATATAAACTTTACGCTCATAAAAATAACATGGTTTTGTGTAAGAAGAAACTCATAAAGTGACAACACTCCCACAAGGGATAAGTGTATTAAGAAACTAGCTTGAAAGAAAGAAGTCTTTATTAAGTATAATTTGGAAAATTATGGAGTTTAAAAAATTTTTAATAAAAGAACATTCTTTACCTACCAGTCCTCACCAGATAATAAAAGTGAGATAGGTGGTCCTAGAAGCAGGGTATTACATGACTAATAGGGATGCACATCTGTTGCAGATAAAAATAAAAAAAGAAGAAAAGCAATGCGTTGTCATTTTCTTTAGCACAGTGTGATTCTTTACTTGCCTCTTGCTTGATATTCGGGGATTGAAGAGAGCCCCGCAGACCCACAGGTGACCTAAATATGCCTTTGTTTATACTCTTCAATGTCTCCTGATCTACTAGGACGTTAATAAGCATCCTCCTATCCAAGATAGAAAATCTGACATAGGTACCATTAATAGTATGTTTTAATAAAAAGGTAAGATTTTAATCTCCTTCATTAATGGGTATAGCAGACAACCTCAAACAATAAACTGTAAAATGTATAATCACTAGTATAGATCATTGTCTAGCTTGTTTAACAAAATTGATATCCCTTCTTTTTATGAATTTTAGACCCCTAATAATGATCTAACTGTGGAACTCTAGGACAACTTAAAACATTTTTATGCCTTCTAATACGACTACATTTTGCCTCGCACAAATTTAACATTATTTGAGTGAAATTATTCATAATTTCAAACCTATTTCTGATTTTGATGCACTTGGGACCTGCCTTTCTTAAACTCTCAACCTTCTCTCTGTTCCCTGAGTATTTTCTGAGTCTTAAACTCTATGTTTCAAGTTCTTTTGACTAATTAGTAGAATTAATGGTTGTATTTCATTGGTTTCACTTTTTTGAAAAACACTGTCCTTGAAGGAGGCTGTTCTGTATTGTGACTATGGAGAAGAGTAGTTTGTGTTTGTCTGGTATTACATTTCTCTTCTAGACTCAAAGCCTGTTATGTGCTTTTGCTTTTACCTTCACTTTGTCAGTTTATGGCAAATTATTGCATGAGATAATAAGGTTTAAAGAGGCTAAAAAGAGTATATAACACATGCCATCAATAGGAATAAAGACTATCATTCAGAAACATGAGAGGACTTGCAGAAATTGTACACAGTTTCTAATGAAAGGCAAATAAAATGTTTTAACCATTCCTGAAAAAGAGAAGAAACTCATGCTGAAGTGACTGAACTTCAATATGGAAAACTTTACTTCTGATCCAGGCAGAGTGTCAAAGACTTTGATTTTAAATTCAGTGGAAAAGGCATTAATTTTGGAATTACCCTGGAGACCATGTTCGATTTCCCATTCACTCAACCTTTCTGAATACACAGATCCTCATTTGCAAGATGACAAATGGCTTTATCTGTACTCTCTGTACTAATACTTTGTTATGGTGGTCACCTGAATAATCAGTGAATGCCCTTTGTAAATTCCAAGTTGGCTGATATATTAACTAATTAAATATTAAGTGAACACTCACTGTGTGCCAAGAGCTGTATGCTTAGACTAGGGCATTACAAAATACTGAATACAGAACTGTGAAAATCAAACACTAATAAAAGATTTTTAATTAATTATCTCTCTATCACAATAGAAACAGCGAGATTTTGATTACCAGGTGTGGTTGGGGGAAAACGTTAAAGTCCTTTTCCAACATTATGTCCATGTCTCATCAGTAAGTAACAAATATTGATAAATATCCAGAAGTGACCCGACAGTTACAGCAGTGAGTGCACTGAATGGTTGTTAAGAAAGAGCTCAGATGTTAAGTTCAGACCTGGATTCAAATCCCAGCCCTATCACTATCTGCTGCAGGCATGAGGCAAGTTTCTTCCTTCTTTTCTTTTCTTTTCTTTTTTTTTTAATTTTTATTTATATTTATTTTATTTTTAGACAGAGAGGAAGGGAGAGAGAAAGAAAGGGAGAGAAACATCAATGTGTGGTTGCCTCTCACACACCCCCGCTGGGGACCTGGTCTGTAGCCCAGGTGTGTGCCCTGAGTGGGGAGTCAAACTGGCAACCCTTTGGTTTGCAGGCCATGCACAATCCACTGGGCTACACCAGCCAGGGCACTAAACCTCGATTACATGATTGTAGAAAAGGTGTGGTTATTAATATTTTTCGCTCATCTAGTAGTTGTAATCATAGATTTAGTTTGGTATAATACCTTACACACAATAAGAGTTCAAAAAAATTTGACCGTAGTTATTTTGTGTCCTTTTTTCAACTATTTCATTTTTAGAAAACAGAAATTTGGGCCTAGGAAATTTAAGCAACTTATCTAAGGTTACGGAGTTCCCACTTCCAGGACAATATTTAGAAAATAAGCTGAATGTTCAGAGAATTTTCATTTTAAGGACACTCAATTTTATGGGCAATTACAGTTTAATTATAATTGAAATATTTATTTACTGTGCTTATCTTTGAGTAGAAGGGCTTGGACTCTGGTTAAACAGGTCGGAGTTTGAACAAGCTATTTAACCTCCGTAAATCTCAACTTCATCAAATGTAAAGTGATTGTGATACTGACGGTGGGGAGCAGGATGATGATGATGGTAGAAAATAGTGACAGGGCGTGCGCTAGGTGTCCAGGCACTTTTCTGAGTTCTCTTACATATAGTTATTCATTTACTACTCAGGTAGATTCTGTGGGGTAATACTAGTTGTATTTCCATTTTATAGATGAGGAAACTATGTCCCAGAAAAATGAAAATCATAGTAAACATACATCAGATATTTCTGTGAAATTTCAATGAACATTTAAAACTGTATAAAACGCTTCTTTATGATGTGCAGTTCACATTAGACAGTCAATAAATATCCTCTGTTAATGCTAATTTGATTATTATTATTAACTTTTTTTGGCCTAGTCATCGATTCAAATGGAACTCCTTTGATTATGTTTGCACTTTGAAATGCAACTTAAATGATATGTATCAAGTGAAAATGAGGAGAGCACAAACAATATATTTAAAAATATGTATATAATTTTTAAATATGAAAGTAACCCATAGATATTATTTAATATTTGGAGAAGAAAGAAGTGAGAAAAGAACTTTAAAAATCATTAATACTCCAATAGAAATAAAACAATGTTATGATATCTTTTATTTTTATCTTTCTTGTGCACAATTGGAAAAGCTAGTTATAACTAATTTTTAAAACTAGTTATACATGATTTTGTATTTCTTTTTTGTTCACATTTTTAACTTGGTATTGTAAAGAGAACATTTTTGTCATTTTTTCATATCCTTTATGAATATTATTATCCATGGCTATATAACATCTTATCATTCTCTACATTACCCTTAGGCAATTTAAATTTTTCACTATTTTCAAAAGCATATAAATGAATATATTTTATCTGGAGGTTAGCTCTGTATTCTTAGCTAAATTAATAAAATAAACAAACAAACACACAAAAAGGAAAACAAAAACTAAGCAAGCAAGCAGGATTAAATTCCTGCAGAACTTGAAAGGGTGTCGACAACATTTAAGATTCTATATTTATAGCAGCAAGATTATAAATTTTTAAAAAATTAATTCCTGGTATAAAAATTTTAGGTAATATATTGGGCTAGTCCAAAAGTTCATATAGTTTTTTCTATACAATGTCTCTAGTAGTGCTTAGTTGTCTTTAACTTCATTTGAAACAATTTTGTTAGATTGTATTGTGACAGCTGTCATATCACCTTGCATTAAAAAAAGTCAAAATTGCTGAATTTTTGTGCAGCCATTTTAATATTGAAGATGGAAGAAGATATACAATACTTTTGGTTTATTAGGCTTTATTATTCCAAGAAAGGTAAAAATGCAACTAAAATGCAAAAAAAATGTTTGTGCAATGTCTGGAGAAGATGCTGTGACTGATCAAATGTGTCAAAAGTGGTTTGCGAAGTTTCTTGGTACCGTTGACATTGTGACCAATAGTAGGTCCGTCTATGTATTAGGAGAGGTAGAGCAGCGCCCCTGGCCTCTACCCACTAGAAGCCAATAGAGGGAGATAGCTGCGCTATTAAAAATATCCAAATCAATAAAGTTATTGGTGAAAATGAAAAACCTACCTTTTATTTACAAAAAAAACTCAAAAACCTAAATGGACTTTTTGGCCAGCCCAATAAGTACATTTATCTAACTACTAGCTTACTTAAGAAGCAAAACATTGCATTTCTCTCTGCCTATGGATTACCTATTGAAGCTGCTTTCAAAATAGAAGGTTTAAATATATAGACTCTTCATGCATCAGATATGAGGCTGTTATTAAACCTTTGTTAGACATCATTTAAATCATCCTTTTTCTTCATGATTCCTACTCTTAACCGTACATGTGTTACTGTAACTCTTGTGATATTCCTTTTCTAGGGAACAGCTTTATTTCAGTATAATTGATATACAAAAACATGCACATGTTTGATGTTTACAATTTTATGGGTTTGGACGTATGCATACACCTGTGAAACTATCTTTGAAATCCATACATCAAATGACCTTTTCCCTCCTAGACGCATCGTATCCATTTTTGAAGCCATGTTTAGTCCTCCTTCTTCCATGGACTACTTAGTCAAACCCACCTGTATTATTATTCTCTATTTCCTCCCTTAAATTTTACAGTGTTTGTCCATATTATTGGAATACTTTACTTGCAGTTTTGCTTCTATGTCCTGTGGTCTTAGTGAAGTATAGTAGGACACAGGAGTACAGAATTTGGAGTCAGATAATCTGGATCTAAAATTCTCAATATAATAACTTGGGAACATCACATAAGCCATCCTAAGGACTTAGCTTAGATATTTAAAAAGAGTTGTTCTTTAAATATGAACTTACTCTGGTGGTTATGGTATCTCATCACCATAGTTAATACGGAGTATTTGCTATGCTCCAGGAACTGTGGCCCTATTTTATTTAATTCTTATAATCATACTGTGAGTTAAGTAATCCTATTATTGACATTTAACAGATGAGGAAATGGAGCCATAAAGTAGTTAAGTAAAAGCACTTGTCAAATTCCTCCCTGAAAAAGTCAGCCACATGGTTTTGTGATTATTCCTTCCATCTTTTTTCTCCTTTTGATTGAGAAAAAGTCCCCAGTATGGATGGATGCATGTTGAGACTTTGGTATTGCCACAAAAAATTTTGTAGCCCCTTATGGAGCCAAAGAAACAGTAAGTTATACCAAAAAATGTGTGTGGGTACTCTTATGAAGGCCAGTCATTCTGTAGGTACTTTTAAGGTCAAAGGAATTGGTTAGAATAATTAGGGAAAAAGATCCAAATATTGCCATTCAGAAAATGATCAGGGCCAGCTGATCAAAACCAGTGAGCAGTCCCATGCTTGCAGCCATTGGAGTTGTACTATTTGTGTGAGTTAGAAAGAGGATGAAGTCTGGTTGCTGGATTTCCATGCCTTCTGTGTCATTATTGGTCTGTCTGTTCTACAGTTTTAAAAATTGTTGTTCATTAACAGCTGTCCTGCCTTTTCCCCTGTTGCTCTCCCCTGCCCCATCCCCCTCCTCCCGCTCCCACAGTCAGTACCCGCCATTGTCCATGCCCATGAGTCCTCTATTCATGTTCCTCGGCATCCCCTTCCCCTTCTTTCCCCCATTATCCCCCTGTCCCTCCTTTGTTGTTTTCTTTGTTGCATCCCTACCTTCTCCCATATCGATCCCTGCCCGCCTCCAGAAAGAAGGCATTCAATGATTTCTGCTACCCAGTTAACCATCTTGCTCTGATTATTCAGTAAGTAAATTTTATAGAAAATTCTATAGGAAGTTTCGGCTCAGTTATGTAGGGGTTCCTTAATACAAGATATTTAGGGCACAAGAAGAAGTTTCTGCATGGACTATCCCCACTATTGTCCCTCCACAATAACTCCTATAAAACCTGGTAAAAGATGTATCTGGAATAATCAAATAAACAGCTTTCTGGTGTTATGAAAACAAAACAAAAATAGCTAAATCTTTAAATTTTAACAAGTGTAAATTTAATGTCAGAGCAGTTGTGATAGAAGACTAGAAAACTATTCTCTACATTTATTGAAATATTTACTTTAAATATGTACTCTCTGAGGGGGAAAGTTACCTTTCGAAATGAATGTGACCTGCTATCAAGTTATATCAGAATCTTGGAAACAAATCACTAATAATTTAGGTAACTTGAGCAGGGGAAAAGACTAGTTAAGGAAGGTGTATGAATGACCCACGGATATGGACAACCGTGTGGGGTTTGACTGTAGGAACAGTGGGGTGGACTGGGCAGAGGAGGGCAAAGGGGGAAAAGTTGGGACAAGTGTAATAGAATAAAAAAATTTCCTGCTAAGTATGCATGAGTTAATATATCTGAATTTCTTATATATCACTAATTATTTCCACATTGTATTGAGTTGTTCCTTAAAAAAATACCACATTGACACAATAACCAAAAATGCTTTTAATAGTGTTTCTATCAGATAATTTGTATATTCCTTCCCTTAGTAACTTCTTAGGTTTGTTTTTGTTAGAAAATCTATCATGTTTTTGAAGGAAAACATCCCATTAGAGATGTGCCAAAGCACTTTTCCAATTTAACATGTAAGAGTAACTTGTGTGTTCAGTGCCACTAAACACTTTGGTTGTATGAGACGTAAGCCAAAAAGTATAGTAGTTTAAATCTGGTATTTGAATTAAAAAAAATTAGTTAATAATTTTGTTGCATTAAAGTATTACATGGATGTTAGTTATAATTTATGAGAGTGGAAGCTTCTTGTGGTAAGGGACGACAGATTTGTTTGATGTCTTTCGAAACACTTGTCAATATTGTGGGTACATGAATGCCAAATAAATACATGATGAAATATATTTATTCAAAATTGAATTCAAATATGACCATATATTCTAATAGAGACACGAAAATGTTAAATAATATGGGAGTGTTTTCTTTTAGGACCTAGAGGTCACAGTCTTATTTTACGGGCTCAGCTGGGTGACCAGCTTATGGGAGCTTGGTCTGCACTGTAACCTTAGAGGCTATGGTTTCTGTTTGATATAGAAATGTGAAACTCTGACACTTTGTCATAAGCTAATTTTCTCTAACAAACCAACTCCTTTTGGCCTTTGTTGTTTCAGTAGCCTATTGCTAGCAGGTTTTGAAATAGCGAGTGAGTAGCCAGATGGCATGTGCCAGGCATTGCCGGGCATGGCTAGTGAGCTGTCACCCAAAGTGAGAGAACACGTGTAAGATGTGTGAGAGAAAGCTGGACCCTGCATCCTGAGAGGGTGTGATGAAGCCCTTTTCCTTTTGTCCCATGTACAATCACTTGACCATTCTTTGTTTTAACACTTCTACTTTGTAACAGGAGTTACCACATATATTTTCAATCATGTATGAGAGGTATGATTGTAAGACAAAATTTAAATGATTATAAAACTAATTTTTCCAGGTTATCTTCCATGCTACCCTGTGTATTCCTCTTTTTCTTAAATTGTATTCAATTTACAGGAAAAGAAAGTAATTAATTTACTGTATTTTCTTTCTTTCTTCCAAGAGGGCAAGGGATATGAGAAATAATAACTGATCCCTCACATTGAACGGCAATCACGTGCATAGCATTTTCACGTATGATCTTATTTGATCTTCCTATTGACTTACAATGCAGTTATGATTGTTATTTTATAGGAACCAAAGAAACTAAGGAATTGAGAAAATAATTTTATAAGATTAAGGTATTATTGAAATAAAATTTCATTTTAGGCATTTCTGATTCCAAAATGTCTTTCCATTCTATTATGCTATATTCAATATTCTAAAATCAGATGCTACAGAAGTATAAAAAGTACCTATGAAACCCTGACTCTCCAATTCCACTCATGAAGATACCTGCTGCTGGCAATTCTGTGTGTAGTTTTCTACCTTTTCTCTGTAAATTTTCAATATCAACTTATTTTCCTCCTTCCCTCTCCTTTTCTATAGTTTTAAAGTAATATTTATAACAAAGAGTCGATCACGTTCATCTCCTTCTGCAGCTTAATTTAAAATGCAATAGCAACAACAATGTATCAGGGGTACCATTTCAAATAAGCATGATGTATCTTTTAAGTGTAAATCACTTAAATCCAGGTCATTGTTCAGATGCTATCACACTGCTTCTTTGTAATTTTATTGGATCTACATCCTCTATTCTGCATTACTTTTGTCTCATCTTTTCACTGTTGATGAAGTTTTCAGCATTTGGCCTACATTTCCACTGGGTTTCCATACCCAGAAACTTCTAAGCACAAGTTAATGTCCATTTCAGGTACAGAGCTTACAGTTTATTGTCAGCCACAAATACAGATCCAGTCAAAATGGTCAGTTGAACAGAACTATAGTTTTCCTCTGTCAATCAGGAAGGCAAATGAAAGTATTCCCTTCAGAGAAACAGTATTAATTCATATTCCTTTTTCTCACATCCCACTGCTTCACATAGCCCCACATCACAAGATGTAAAAAGGAGAATGGAGGCATATATAACATAAACAAAATTTTCTAGAAAATTTTTACATTTTTACTACCCTTGGTGTTTAGCTTTCAGTCTCTCTTGCCAACATCTTATAGATTTCTGGCTAAAGAAAGACATCAAGAAGAGAGAATAACCTTTATTGGTGGAAGACTTGCCTAATCATGACATAGAACTGATTTGATTACTTGTCATTTGAAATCGTCATTTGTGGAAGAGCCAGTTCTGGCTATTAGGTAATCTACTATAACACAGGAATGGGCCAAGGTGTAGATAATTTATAAGCAGAGTGCTAGGGACCAATATTAGGTTATGAAGCTTGGTCCATAAATTTCAAACTTATAAGCAGGGCCATTAGATTTGTTTTTTCCAGTTATAGAAACAGCAATTGAAAATATGTCATTACAAGGTTGAACAAAGGAGAACATATTGTTTTTCCAATAGTGTTGGCCATAATATATTGGAACAGAATACAAATTTCTCTGTTGCTTTGATCCTGAGATCTTTGAGCTAAAACAGTGATATGTTGATAGGAGGTCACATGTCTGTTGTTATTTAGTGTTTAGTGAGGTCTACATCAAGCAAAATACAGAATTCTAATATTTGGAACAGTTAAATTAAAAATTAATTTAATGCTGTAATAGGTTGCTTCATTAATTACTAGAGCATCATAATTATTTGTGAGATCAGAATTCTGAAATCAAAGACAGGCAGGGGGATATTTTAAAGCAGTGATGGTACAGTTGGTCCCATTCAGCACACCCTTCTCAGTATCCCTTGCATGGCAGGGCTGGCTGTTTGAGTCTACGCTTTATTGTTATGTTTTAATGAGTATCATCAGGGTAAAAAGAAAGACACTATGTATAAGGTGCATAACCTGAAGATTAAGATTAATATATTAAAATTTGTTAAAGGACCCACCTTAATGTTAGGCAGCATCCAGGAACTTATGAAGTCTGCGTGGATGGTTGAGGAAAGACCCTGATGTGTCTGAGGCTAGTTACAAACTAGTCTGCATCACTTTGAGACTAGATCATTTCTAATATCCCCAGTGGCTCTTAATCCCAATTTAACAGCAATAATTCTGTTTCTTTAACATCATGATAGATAAGATGAATCTGGGTAGTAGGAGGAAGAGGGCAGAAGAGGGAGGAATGGGGCCATATTGTATAAAATGGAAGGCAGAGGGATATGAAAGGGATACTCTTTTCCCTGGTAGTGTAGTATGGACCATTCCCCAACTTCATTCCGTTATTCTGCATCTACTCACACAATAAGCACACAAACACAGACCCCACACATCCCTTATATTCATTTTGTTCATGATCCGTAACAGAGCAGAGGGGCCCAATGACACCACCCTGGTACAGCACATGTCGCTGTTTGGGAGATGTGCCTGGAAACATTCATGTGAAGAATCACTTGAAAACCTGTCAGAAATACACAGTCTTGGGCCCCACCCCAGACTTAGTGAGTCAGAAACTCGGAGGGGGAGAGCCAACAACCTTTGTGTTGAGCATTCTGTTGCAGACTGATGTTTGAGAAATACTGAATTCAGTTTCCGGGAATTTCATTTTAAACATAATTCCTGAAAACCAGTCACACCTACATTTTCATTTCTAAATCTTTCCAGACCCAGTTAAAACACACCTCCCCTTTCAACAGTCCTGAGAGCCCCATCATGAGTGAGGGGGATCTCGACACACTGAAAGCATTTGTTGCCGCACCTGAGGACCTGTTAAGGTCCTGTCTTGTAGTACAGTTCTGATTGAACACATTATACCCCTCTGGTCAGACAAATAAGGAAAATGACCCTGTCTTACTCTCTTTTTAAAAATTTTTTTGCATAGCTCCCAACTTGTGATGGATTGTATTTAAATAATTGGTGAATGGTGACTACAGAGGAAGGGTTCTGTAATATCAGAATGCTTAAAATTTTGGCTAGCCTGAGAGTGTATGTTGAATCTTGTAGGGCATAAGAACCAGCTTTCACAGGAATACAAAGAAAAATAATGCAAAGAACTTACAGGGAGACCAAGCACATATTCATTTAAAGTAGTATATATTGAATATCTGCTGCAAACCAGGCCTCATGGGGTACGTTGGAAAAAAATACGATATGGCACCTGACCTTGAAAACATACAGCCTTTCCTTTCTTATATCTCTCACGTAGTCTTCCCAATACCACCCTGTCTAAGCCAGGCCATACCCAAACCAAACCAAACCAAACCAAACCCTTGAGACACCATCTACCACATTACCCTGTTTTATTTTCTTAATAACAGTTATCATTATCTCAAAATCACATGTGGTTTTTGTTGTTGTTGTTCTCCTGTTTCTTACCTGTTCCTGCCCCAACTCCATCAAAGTCAGCTTTGCCCAATACATTCACAGCTGTATCCCCAAATGCTTAAAAAAAACCCTGGTACATAACACCCACTCATTACATATTTTTGAATGGATGAATGACTTAAAGAGAATATACAACATTTTGAAAAAGACATCATAGGTAAAGAAACAAAGGTACTGAGAATTTAAATGAAATGCTTAAATGAAGAAAGCCTAGAATTCAAGTGAAATTCTTTCCAGTTCTAAAGCTTATATTCCTTACCTGCACTGGCTGCTTCCATGTGATTTTTTCCCCTTTAGTGTCTGTCTCATTTTTCACACATACACAGGAACTTGAGCTGCAGTTCTCAGTGCAGATTGGATGTGTTTAAAAACTGTCTGCTCAAAATGGTAGGGAATTTTGCAATTAAGTGTTTACATAAATTAAAATACCTAGGAATGCCACAGAACCATCTCTCCCAATAGTTTTGGTGCCTGAAACCCCAGCTTGTGGAAGCTTCCTTGAACTGAATCAAGGAAGCAGAAAGATGGGATTAAAAGCAGTTGGTCAATAAATTGCCAGTCCAGTGAACTGACAGCAGGGCCTCAGGAACCTTGACCATGGGCTGCTTTTAAGAAGGCGTGTTCAGGTGATGGAGCGACCTTGTTGTTGGTGACATTCCCTCCCTATTTTCTGAATACGTTTCTTCCTCTTTATGATACTGAGGCAAGCAGAAGGCTCATGAGGAACTTTAGGGAGCTCTTTTTTTTCATTCACTTTAGTTCTTTTATAGTATAGACATTTAAATCTTCTGACCTTTTCTTATTAGCTTCAAAATATTGAGTATCAGATTATTCTCAGAACAAACTCATTTATTATGGCCTAATGAGGCTGCATGAAGGTAATGATGAAATGGAACTTAGATAGTGAAATGAGGCAGTTCTTTATCACAGGGCTTTGGGAAAGGGAATGGGGATCAGTGGGAAGAATGTCCTAAATTTGAATCCTAGTTCTACCACCATCAGAAAGTGCTCATCCTCGGTAAGCCTTAGTTTGTTTTTCTGTTAAATGGTGTTCATCATGATTACATGACAAGGATATTCGAGAGTTAAGTGAGATAATGATTGCAAAGGCCCTTTGCACAGTGCTTGGCATACAGTAGGCCCTGTGTAAGTGTGTGTTGGACTTACTTTAATGTAGAATAAATAATATGTAATGAATGAGCTCCCAGTTGTAATGGATTAATAATTAATCAAAAACTAGGCTGGAGCCTGGGAGCTGGAATCAATGCTGCCCACAGTTCTGTATCTAGGCCATGTAGGCCTTGACGGTTTTAAAATCTTGAGGATTTTAAGGAGGCTGCCTATTCGTCCAGTTGAAGGAGGGCCGTCATGGCCATACTTTGGTTTGGTTTTACTCCTCTAGTGAATAGCATTATAGTTAGATTTTTCTAACCACGAATACCTCCTAATCTTTTGTAATACAAACAGTCTATTACTAAATTCTCCTCTGGTTTACACTCTTAGTATGGACCTCTTTTTTTTTCCCTCTACTCACAGGAAGAATCAGGACTTAGCTTAAGAATGTTTTCTACAAGTGAGCTTGCTCTACAATCTCTGTCGTGATTAAAAAAAAAAAAAAGAAAAAGGGAGTATGTTATTAACGTTGCTCTCTGCTCAAAATATATTTCAGTCCTGTAAACATGGGATTGCAACTCCTAATACCTGGGTTTAAATTCTAGTTCTGCCTCTTACCATCTAGTATGATCTGGGTCTTACAGTACTCTGCTATAAAATAAGGCTAGTGATGCCCACCTCACAGGGTTATAAAGGGGGTTATATTAAATAAGAGAATGTATATTCAGTACCTTGAAAGTAAGAAATTAATAATTGTTAATGCTTGTGCTTACCTCCTTCCACAAACCTTGCACAGCTGCATGCCACCCTTCTCCCTGCCCAGATTTTGCACTAATAAGATTAAGAGGCACGTCCTAAGCCTGCTGCAGCTGCAGCCCACAAAACAGAGCTCTCTGTGTGTTTAAAGAAAAGTATACTAAGATGGGCTTCCAGAGCCATGTCACTTCTTTCAGTCAGTGCACTGTCTTTCATTAAATCATGTGAATAGTTAAACCAAAGGTCACCAATTCATCACCCTATTTTATAGCTGAAAAGTTTCTGCAGGTTCCAGCATCATAAACAATCTTCCTACTCTGAAATTTGGGATCTAATTGAGATTAAAAGTAATGTTTTACAAGATGGCACTTTTCTTGCACTGAGCCTAGATAAAATTAAAGGGTAAAAGAGAGCAACTTCCTAGTGCACAAACGTAACAAACACTACCTCAGTGAGGTGGCCAAGTTTAGCAGAAAAAGTCATAAGCGATACTGAATAGTATGTACCCTCGAAGTGATGTGATTAAAGTAGCACTTTCTTCATTGGTCTCTCTCCCCAAAACATATAGCCCTACTCTAATCATGAGAAAAACATCAGATGAGACCCAACATAAGGACATACTACCAAATGCCAGATTAGTATTCCCCTCAAAATGGTCAATATAATGCAAAAGAAGAAAAATCTGAGAATCGGTCAGTCTTGAGGAGCCTAAAAGAGACATACTAACTAAATATAATGTGGCATCTTAGACAGGATCCTAGGAAAACAGGAAAATAAGCCAAAACTAAGGAAATCTGAGTACAGACTTTAGTTAATAATAAAGCAAGATGTTAGCGATAGGAGAAACAAGGTATGGGACATAAGGGATTCCCTGTACTATCTTCATAATAATTCTAAAACTATTCTGAAAATTATCATTATTCTCATCCTTAATACTCAGGTTGCTCCTTTAGGAGGCCTTTTTATATAACCCTATAATCCCACATCTTCCCACTCTCCCTCATCATCACGTTTGGACATGCCTCTCCTGTCTATTCCATATTACATCATTGTACTACAGTTGTTTCATAGGACTGAAGATAAAGGACTTAAGGACAGAGATTTGTTCCTTTATCTCCATATTCTAGTACTTTTCACAGTGTTCAGGATACATGATAGATAAGTACTTAGTAAGTCATAGAATAAATGCAAAAAATTGGACAAATCAATGTTAAAATCAATAGATGAGTTTTTAAAATGAATGAATATCTGAAGGACCAGTAGAGGCTATGGTCTGTAATTATGCTGAGAAGATGTTGAAGAAGAGCGGGGACTGATGGTCCTGGCTGCAGCCCATGTTACATATTGTTACATCGCTGATAACACAATCACTAACACATGGTTCATTTCCAAGTGGCAAAGCTCCAGTCTAGGGAGCTATTTCATCTATTGATACTCTGTGTGACCTGTCTGCCCATGGATTTCATTCATTAATTCATTCAACAAATATATAATAACAAAACCAATAATCATAGCAAGCATGTACTGAATACTTACTATGTAAGTATGTATCACCACATATTGGCTATTTGCTTAGTGGACCGGCTGATTTCATCCATGCTGCAACTTCGTAATGCACATTAATATTATTAGTCCTATTTTGCTGAAGAGGACATTGAGGCAGATAAGTTAAATAACTTTCCTGAAGTTCCATATAAAGACTTTACTGTGTTCCAAACACTGGATGTACAGCGTGAAATGTAGGAGAGAAAAGCCCGGGAGAAGGGTGGTAAGGAACAGAAACAGTGCTACCCATGAACATTCAGACCTGGACTTTTACCTGAAACATTGTTTCACTCCCCACCCCCACCTCTCTGCCTTTTTTTTTTTTTTTTATGGAACTGAAAACCAAGCCTTCTGTAGATTTTCTTTCCTTTTCCTTCTTCAATAGAAATTTTGTATTGAGTAGTCAACAAATACCAAGTAACAGCTATGCATCTGACATGGTGCTGGTTAGAGAAAGCACATTATTATGTTAAAGAGTTCAAACCAATCAAAATCAGATAGAATTGGACTGGAATTGTGATCTGGAATTAGTAGTTGTCACACTTTGGGCAGACAGCTTCAGCTTCCTCTGAAGTTGAAAGAGATTTGAGAACCCAAGTGCCCTTTCCTTATATCCACCTGTGTAGTCATCCATGAGCGAATATGACTTCTAAGTACCAGTCTTGCTACTTGTACCTGGTAGTAAAAATGCATAGCCCCTCTTTATGCTAGCATTTTAAAATACCCTCATTTGAAAATCTCATTAGAAAGTTTATCTGTAGATTGCTATGATCCAGCATCATTTCCCTGTGAAAAACTGAGTGGAAGCAATATTTACTTTAGGATGACATGTTCAAGACTGTTTTATCCTTCTATTTCTCTAATGGAAGAACTTGATAACATTACCAAATCTCAGGCTTCAGTATGTTCCTCATTGGCTTTGCCTCTCAAAAGCAGCATGTTCAGTGAGTTATGCCAGACGTATGGAAATGCCACATATTAATGGCTTTATGTTATACCAGCTGACTGACCATAAGGAAATCCCTTCACTTCTCTAAATGCTGGTTTCATCCTCTTTTGATATGGAGATGATAATATCTGCTTTTCAGATATTTTTAAATAACTATATCTACCATATGTAAAAGATTATACATTGACCAGCAAATACTACATCCTCAAAACATTTTAAAAATTTTATTAGTAATTTTTTCTACAAGACAACTATTAGAGACAATATTAATTTGCTCATAGTTCTTATATAAAAGTACATAATTGTGAAAAAATTCTTACTGGAACAAATTTATGAAAATATCTGTTTTCTACATATGTGGAGAATATACAGACATGTATGGAAAACTATATTTTCCCATATATGTCCATATGGAAAATCATATTTTCCATGCACAGAACATCATATATA